>JARBWK010000008.1:120082529-120220029 GCA_030556195.1 Anolis apletophallus
ATATGTCCCTCTGACCAGTGCAAATCACTACAGTCTAGCAGCTGCATCCGGCCCACAGGCTTTGATTTGCCCACGCCTGGTCTAGCAATAAAGCTGTTAATACAAGGCGAGATCTTCCTTGTTAAAACAGCAATTTTATGTGCTTTAGCTGAAGCATCTATCATAAACTTTAAGCAATCTGCAGCCATTCCTCCAGAGATTTTACAGGAAGTAAATCTGCCTTTGCTTACGGTGCACTTGAATGTCATTCTCTTCAAATGGATAGGATAAATGCACATTTTTAGCAGTGGTTCAAGATATAGTATATATATGAGATTATTCTGTTCAGCCGTGTTAGAAATTTGGCTATTAAAACAGTACTGTTATATATATAGTAGGGTTTAAAAACCATATTTGCAATATTTTAAAATATAAATCCATGTAACAAATACAAGTGCTGTTTATTTACCTAGATCTGATGAAATATGTCATCTCTATAAGTTTTCTAGGTCCTCCCAGCTATTTTATGGTATGCTTCTGCTGGAAGTTACCATCTTGGAGGGCCTAGCAAATTCCAAAAGAAAATATATCTCTAGGGATTTTCTAAATCTTCCAGGATGACTCTATGATAACTTCTGACAGAAGTTGTTCATTTCAGTAGGGTTTTCTATTATCCACAGTTTCCTGTTTCCACAATAAGTTCATGAATGCATTCCCCATGGAAGGTTTTGGCTCTACGTATGTCACTGGACTCCTGCTCCCATTTGCCCCAGTCAGTGTAAATAGTGACCAGAGATGATAGGAGTCATAACTCAACAGCAGCTGCAAGCTACAAATTCACCAGTTTGAATATTCATGCAAGTGAAGATCAGATATGAATTCCAATCTGATGCTCAGAAAAGATATAAAGCAGCTGTAAATTTTTAGTGTCATCAAGTTGTCTTTTTTCTTTAAGAAAGTTTTATAACTGGAGAAAGAGGTTTTTGCCCAACAGATGTCGAGATTTTGTTACAGCCATTGGCTACTACAGCATAAAATTTCCACAAAGGACTTCACTAGGCATCAATTGTAGCAGCTGCTATTGGTTTTCCTTTGACAAGTATGAAGTAGCCAAGGTTGCAGTCTTGAAAACACTCCCCTTAGAATAAGTCCCATCAAATTTATTGAGTTTGAGAAGATGTGCATAGACCAGGGGTGCTCATTAGGTAGATCGCATGGGGCATCCTGGTATATCGCAGGCAGAGCGGGAGGAAGGCTCAGTCCCGCCCCACAGGCTCCCGACGCCGCCGGCCCTGGGTTATCTGAGGTCCTTTCCACACAGTTGAATAAAATCCCACGTTATCTGCTTTGAATCAGATTATATGGCAGTGTGGACTCAGAAAACCCAGTTCAAAGCAGATATTGTGTTATATGTTTCACATTTTTGTAGTGGGTAGGTAGATCATTTTGACTTGGTTGTTTTATAAGTAGCTCGCATGAAAAAGTGTGAGCACCCCTGTCATAGACCCTACAGTTCTCTCCATGCATTGAGAAAAGAAAGATTCATCCATAAGAAAGATTCTCTGGAAAATACAGAAAATAGAGAAAATTTGTATGTGCATACATACAGTTTGCCCATTTAAATGACAACACATCACTTCTACAAAATTCCCATTTTGTCCTTTATTAATAACCACATCTGTTTCTCTCTACACAGGAAGACAACCATAACTACTATATATCCCGAATTTATGGTCCTGGTGACATGCGAGCCAAAGAACTCTGGGTTGAAATAGCAGAAGCCAATAGGAGCCAAGTGAAGGTCCATGGAATCCTGTCCAATACACACAGACAGGCCTCGGTGGGTGAGCCTACCTCTGACTTGTCCCTTCAGTTTACCTGTCCTTCCGGATCCTTTGATTCTTGGCCTATGGACTTACCTGCCCTCTGATGTTAAAAGTTTACCATTGCAATTCCAGAGTTCCCTTTGGAGGTGATTATTTCCATACCTTCTCCAGGGTTGGTCACTTTAATGCTCTCTAAGTGTTTTGGACCAGGTTTCACTGCTCCAACCAATGACCATGTTAAAAAGACCTAAGTGTTGGCCAAAACATCTAGAGAGCATCAGGTCAACTATTCTTGGCTTATCTTCTCCTCCTTGTATGCTTATTAGGCTTGGTCAAGGACAAGAAAATGGGCAAGAATGAGAAAGAGGAAATGGTGTCTACACACTGAAAAGTCTGTTTCCCGCTAAGGAAAGGTATATATTTGTATATCTATCCTGAGATTCCAATACTTAAGAGTGCTTAAGTGTTGATGTAACTCTTCTTGTTTGGACTTTACTGTGATCCACAGATTGGGGGCAAATAGTGATAAGAGGGACCTCCAAAAATACACATTGCTGAAAAGAGGCAAAGAACCCAAAATTACCCTGTCTAAAGAGGCAAGTGTGAGGAACCACACCTGTTTCAGTGGTACGCACTCATAAGACATGTCTCACTGAAACAATCTTGACCAAAGACTCCTCAATGCCGGAAGCTAATATTATCAGAAGCCGTCCCATGTCAATATGTATTGCACAAAAATGATTGTTTTACTGAATTGACACTATTAGGGACAGTCTCCTGATTTTTATGGGAAGGGTGGTGCAAGTTTGGGTGGGATGTAATGGCATGCACATTTACTGACATACCCTTACTGTGTTTACTGAGTGAACTCTGTTCCGAAATCTCATGCAAGCAAGGTTTAATGGTTGTGCAGAAAATGGAAATTGAGCAGGTTTGCTTAAATTTCACCACCTGTTGAAATTTCCCTCCTCCACATACACTATATGTAATGTACATGGAATAAATAACTAACTAGTAAGCAACCAAACTGAGTGAGGACTCTAAATGGCAATCAAAAAGAAAGAACTGGAGTTTTTCAAAGACGATAAGCTTTGGACCATGGCGAAGAATGTGACACTTATGCCCAGAAGAGCTCTGACTACATTGAGGGTGAAACTGAGAGACAGTCATTCACTTGGTCATCACAACACCTGCTTATTTTAACTGCTGGGTCAATATAAGAGAGAACAGCTATTGAGTTGCTAACTACCCGTTTATGGGTGTTATTTTCCACTCCCTGGAGGTGTAGCCAACTAATCAATACCCAAACAACTTCTTAATTGCTGGGAAAGCATAAAGCATCTATTGTATGTGCCAGCTACTGTTCTCTGTGTGTCGTCTGGCACCCAGCTCCAACACCCTAGTCACAGATGTTCCTGGATGCATAAACCCCCAGAGGCAACAAAAAGAACACAATAATGCTGTAAGATTAACACCTGCTTCTTTTAATAGCAGCAATATTAATGTTACGTACGGGTTGTGCTCTGGCCTATTGGGTCCACAGTCACCATGCTGCTGTTCAGTGCCAACAACATTTGTAATACTTCTTTACTCTGTTAAAATTAAGTGGAATATATTTCGGCACTCATTGAGTTAATCCTTCAAGTTCAAGACATGCACGTGTACAAATTGGGATGAGGAAACACTACTATGTGTACAAGGTGTATATGAAGACTAGATAAAATTTGTGTTTAGATTTGGCTCCGGGATATCCCATTATGTACATATATGCAAGAAGAGATATTCCAAAATCTGGGGGGAAAGATCTGATATCCCAAAATGCTTCTGGTCCTAAGTGTTTTGAATAAGGGATATTTAGCCTATAATGGCCCAGGCCCTGAGATTTCCAGGCCAAGACTTGAAATCTAAGGATGGACCCTGATGATGCAATTAAATATTATGCATTAAGTACTAACCATAGTTGGCCATGGCTTGTCACTCACTCAGCCAAACACTTATGCAGCTGCACACAACCATTTTTCTGGAGTGTTGTGTGGTTTCTGAGCTGTATGGCTGTGTTCTTGCAGCATTTTCTCCTGGTGTTTCCCCTGCATCTGTGGCTGGCATCTTCAGAGGAAATGGACACAGTATGAGGTGAGGTCTGACTAAAGCAGAATAGAGAAGCACCATGACTTCCCTCGATCTAGACCAGTGGTTCACAACCTTTTTGACTAGAGACCACTTGACCAGGGACCACTTAACCAGGGACCACTTTCCAACAATAGTACCAAAAGAGTTACAAATCAGTTTTTGGTCAACTTTAGATTTGGTTTGGTTATCTGGGAGCTGATTCAGGAAATTCCATTGGATAGACCAGTGTTTCCCAACCGGTGTGCCGCAGCGCACTAGTGTGCTGTGAGAGAACATCAGGTGTGCCATGGGAAATTAGATTCTAATCTATCTGATGTCATGTATAAAGTTTGCTACTCTGCCTCCGGAACCTCAGCGCGCGGGTCCCTATTTCCGGGAGGGCCACGCAGTAGGGCGGACCTGTTTGGGCCCGTTCCCTTCCATTCCGCTCTGGCGCGGAGCACTTCCAGTTCAGCCCAGCCCAGCTCTGTTGGCGCTACGCGAGGTGCGAATCAGAGAGCAGCAGAGCCTGAGCACAGGCAGGCAAGCAGCCGGAGGGGCAGGTAGGTAGGCAGGCAGGCAGGGAGTCAGCCAGCTAATGGGGGGAAGGAGGAAAGGGAACTCATGGGAGAAATATGGGTCCCCCAAAGGCCATCCAGCCTGACCTCCTTCAGCCAAGCAGGAAGGCACCATCCAAGCCCTCCCCACAGATGGGCATGGAGACTCTGGCTATACATTAAGGCAGGCAGCATCTTTATTAAGGGCTTGGAAGAAAGTTTAGACTAGATATGGTCAAACTTGGGCCTTCCTCCAGGTGTTTTGGACTTCAACTCCAACACTGTGTCCTGTTCTGGGCACCATAATTTAAAATTAAGATATTATAATTGTATATTTACGTTACATGTAATATTGCGAATAATATTGCGATATAATTGTTATAATACAATGTGGTATGTAATTGTTGTACTGTGACAATGACATAGTATGTTGTATTTGATATTATAGTATAATATAGTATGCTATACATATATTGTGTATACATATAATATTGATAGTGTAATGCAATATAATAATAATAATATATAACTATATATTTTATGTTCATCGAAACAGGCACATGTTTCACACTGAGTGTATAAATACATTTAAAAACATATTAACTATATGTATTACAGTGTTAGAGTGTAATTTTGTATCATTTTGGTTGGTAGTGTGCCCCAGGATTTTGTTAATGTAAAAAATGTGCTGCGGCTCAAAAAAAGTTGAAAAACACTGGGATAGACCGCATCAGCTCTAGTTTCAGATACAGAACATATGCCATCCAGTAGTCGCTATCTGCTCTCCCACAGAAAACCATATTTAATAATCTAGAGCTGATGAGGTAGTAGTAATGTTTTGTAAGTAGTAGGCCTCTTCCCTCCCGATATCCCCGTTGCCTTGACACTATAAGAGGGTTTCACAAGACCAATCGCTCTCATTGCAGCATGGTTTAGAGGCCACGGTGTAGTAATGGTGAGGCCGCAGACCATATTGTCGTTCTTGCGGACCACTGGTGGTCCACGGACCACTGGTTGGGAATCACTGATCTAGACACTATACTTCTTTTGATGCAACCCAAAATCCCATTGGCTTTTTTACTTTCTGCATCACACTATTGGCTCATATTCAACTTGTTATCCATGAAGACTCCAAGATGTTTTTCACATAGACTGTTGTCGAGCTAGGCATCACCCATCCTGTATCTGTGCATTTCATATTTTTTTTCTGCCCGAGTGTGGTATCTTACATTTGTCCTAGTTGAAATTTATTTTGTTAGTTTTGACCCAACTCTCTAATCTGTTCAGGTCATTTTGAATTCTGATCCTGTCCTCTGGAGTATTAACCATCCCTCCTAATTTGGTAACTTGATAAGCATGCCATCTAAACCTTCATGCCAGTCATTAATAAAATGTTGAACATCACTGGGCCCAGCACTAAACTCTGCAGCACTCCACTCGTACTTCTTTACAGGATGAAGAGGAACCATTGGTGAGCACCCTTTGGATTCGGTCACTTAAGCAATTACAAAGCCACCTAACAGTTGTATTGTCTACTCACATTTTACTACTTTGTTTGAAAGCAGAGTGTAGGGAGAGCCCTAGAACTCCAACAACCAAGAGGGAAGGAGGAAGCAAACGACATACATAGACTCTCTGAAAGAGCCTTTCCAATAATTCTTATTAAGGCTTGGAAATTACAACAAACTACGTTGGACATCTGCACATAGCCATTTCCTCTTATCTGCAGCTGAGCCCACCAAAACTGGAGAATTTGCCTCCCACCTAGACATGAATCATAAGAAGAGGCCTTTCTAACTATGTCATGCTAATGAAAATCTATATCCATTAATGGATTGGCATTTCAATAAATGCACTAGGTGTAAACCTGTCAAAAAGGATCATTAGATTTATTTTAAAAGGATATTTCTCACCCTTGTAACAGTGAGGATGTGCCTGAAAATAATGGATATTTTTCAAGTGAGTGAAAGCTAAAGCCATGCATCATCCCATGCCCCTCTTTGCAATTAGTGAAAATAGTCTAAACTATGCCACTAAATGAAAAAAATCACAGCTGCTTATAATGAAATTACTGGCTTTCCTTAGTTTTTGATTTAGATTTCCCCAGCTCATTGGACACTGACCTATGTGTGTAACCCTAAGCAACATTGTTTATCTTCCAATTATGCATAAGTCTGGGGACACAAGCATGATAGATGTAGCTCTTGTGCCTAATGCTGTTATTTCTATCTGTCCTCCTACAGAGAGTGATCCTCTCTTTTGACTTCCCCTTCTATGGGCATCACTTGCGACAGGTCACCATAGCAACAGGAGGTGAGCTTCATTGGGTACCACTTCGGGCATAAGAGATGCTGTCTTGCAAGGGTTCACTGAATCGAAATGGAGAGCTGTCCGAAAGGTTTCAAAAGTCAAGGGGCATGAAACATTTAGACTAGGGATGAGAATTGTGTGTTTCCCAGGTGTGTTGAATTGCAGCTCCCAGCATTCCTCGCCACTTGTTATGTTCGTTAGAGCTGATAAGAAGACAGCTTATTCATTTACAAAGCTTTGAAGTGAGTGAGCTGAGAGGTAAGGCTAGCGACTGTGTGTATGGGTGTGAGAGTGTGTGTGAGAGAGACATAGGCTGTATCTACACCATAGAATTAACGCAGTTTGACACCACTTCAACTGCCATTGCTCAATGCTATGGAATAATGAGAGCTTTAATTTTGTAAGATCTTTAGTCTTCTTTTTTTTTTGCAAAGAGTGCTGGTACCTCACCAAACTACATCTCCCATAACGTCCACGACATTGAGCCATGGCAGCCAAATTGGCATTATAACAAGTGCAAGTATACCCTAAGAGACTGAAAATACTTCTTGAGGAAAATTCAGGTGAGCTTGTGAAATATTCAGACTGCATTATATGGCTCCCAGCATCTTCTGCCTAGGTATCTGCCTAGCAGGTCCTGTGAACTAGAGAGCTAGAAAGCAATAGGTGGCAGGTTGTACCTAAAATAGCTGTTTTGCAATATTGATACAATGGGATTATAACTTGGTTTCCTTTCTCGTTGTTTGTCTCTTTTCAGGTTTCATCTTCATGGGGGAGATCATCCATCGGATGCTGACAGCCACGGAATACGTTGCCCCTCTTATGGCTAACTTCAATCCCAGCTACTCCCGCAATTCCACTATCAAATACTTCGACAATGGTGAGGTTCTTCATAAAGGAACTCATAACTAGTGAGAAGGATTACACTAGCCAACACAGGTTTTATTGCTTCAAATATTAGACCTGTTTCTAGGTATGTTCGACCTGTTGATCCAAACAATTGTACCAGTTTCCCCCATCAGCTCTAGTCTTAGAGATACAGAGCGTATGCCACATACTCGACATCATCTGCTCGCCCATCGAAAATCATGATAACCATATTTAAGAAACTAGAGCTGGTACAGGCTGTCCAGTGCAATATTCTGAATCAGTGGTCCACTTAACCCCCAGGAACAGGCATAAAAACTGCCTAAAATATTTTTTTCGTTGACCTGTGTTATTAATAACACATATCTGTGATGTGGAAGGCTATAAAATATTAGCTCACTAATCCAGAGGTGAGGGCCAGAATGGTGTAGTGCAGAGGTGGGCAACCTATGGCCCGTGGGCCGGATCTGGCCTGGCAGCCAATTCTGTCCGGCCAGGGGAGAAGGGTGTTGGGGGCAGGGCCAAGAGGAAGGGGTGCCGCTGCCGCCATCCCATTGCGGGCTCTGTGGGGCCTGTGTCAGTAGACAGGCCGGAGGAGCGGCGGCTTTGGAGTGCCTGACATCCCTGGATGATCCCTGGATGAAGTGCCTGACATCACCGGGTCGCGGGGGGTTTATCCCCCGGGCGACCTGGAAGACTTGATCGTCTTCCGGGTCGGCAGGTCGAATAATCCACCGCAGATCGCCGACTGCTCCCCCTGCAGGCCCGGGGATGGCAGGGACTCCATAGCAGGGCAATCAGCTGGGGAACAGCAGTGGGCGAGAGCGAGCGGAGGCCTGCAGCCTCCGATCGCCTGCTGGTCTGTTCTCCTCTGCTGTGGCAGCGGCTGGGTCTGCTTTGCCATCCTCTGGGCTGGGGCCATTGGGTTCACACCTTGTCTTCTTGAATTTAATTTAATTTAATTTTAGTGGTTTTTATTATTATTTTATAACAATTTTATAATAATATATAATAATATAATAAATAATATATGTTATATTATATTATAATTTCAATATATTATAATGTCTATATATATACTATAATATAATAATTATGATAGTAATACTAATAATATATGAATATTTCTTGATATATTAATTTGTTAATATTAATGATGTGTAATATATAGTAAATATAGTAAATAAATAAATAAATAAATAAATTATGTAGATTAGAATGTAGTTCAGCCTTTAGGTGGGGCACTCCATAATATTTGTTGGCTCTCGTGTGGCCCCTTGGAAAAATAATTGCCCACCCCTGGTGTAGTCGAACATCTAACAGTAATAATAATAACAACAACAATACGAATTCCAGCATATATATCTTGTTTGCTGTAACATACTAAGTTTTTGTGTCAGTAAAATAATAATAATATTAATAACCATCTGTCAGCTGCAAAAGGCCACGCTACTGGGATCTGCACGCATTATTCGCCGATACATCACATAGTCCTAGACACTTGGGAAGTGTCCGACATGTGATCCAATGCAACAGCCAGCAGAGTGCTCTTGTTTGCTGTGTACTAATCTTGTTGAATTCAAATAACAACAACAACAAGGCTGGTGGGGACGAGGGATAGGGCCTTCTCGGTGGTGGCTCCCCGCCTGTGGAATGCGCTTCCTATGGATGTACGATCCACCACATCCCTCCTGGCCTTCAGGAAAAAAGTAAAATCCTGGCTGTGGGACCAGGCATTCGTACACCAGCACAAGGCAGCATTTTAGATTGGTTTTTAATGGAAGTGGGTGATTATGGCCAATGTTTTTATGGACTGAACATTGTTTTAATCCAGAGTGAATGTGTATGGTGCTAATGTAGTTGTATTTTAATGTATTTTTAATGTATTTTAATTGTTGAAGGGTTTTGGGGTTTTATATTGTGATTATGTGGGCATCGAATTGTGCCGTACTGTAAGCCGCTCTGAGTCCCCCCTTGGGGGTTGAGAAGAGCGGGGTAAAATCCCGAAATAATAAATAAATAATAAATAACAACAACAACTTTATTTATATCCCACCCCCTCTCCCCAAAAGGACTCAGGATGGCTTACAACAGAAAAAAACACAATACAAATAATGATAAACGCTTGCTTTCCCCACAGGAAAAGTCTTTGTGGTTCAATGGGACCAAGTGTACTTGGAAGGAAAAGAAGACAAGGGCTGTTTCGTCTTCCAGGCAGCTTTGCATAATGATGGCAGAATTGTCTTTGGCTACAAGGAGGTGAGATGAGCAAATCTTACCGAACTCTGTGTCACTCGGGCATTCCTGTGTCGATTGCAGTGTGGAGGTGCATCACACAAATGTAACAGGAAAGCTTTGAGTCTGTGTGAAATAAACAATAAATCATGTGTGTGTGAGAGGGTGTGTGCGTGTGTGTGAGTGTTGAAAGGTTTTCATGAGATATGTTCTGTTCCTATACATTTTGTTAATACGGTTTATGTTAATATTTCTATCTCTTATAAGAGGCCAGTTTAATAAAACTCTGCTTTGCTAATAAAACTGAATTACTGTGTCGCAAAATGTTGCATGTCTGAAAAGTGTGTCACCAACATGAAATGTTTGGAAAGCTCTAATTTAGCAGGAAAAAAAATAGGTTAGAGTCAACTTTGCAGTTTCTTAAGTGTTTCTTTCCTTTAAAGTTTCTTGAAAATCCTAGCCAATTAGAAAGTGTGGCTGGAGGAAATGGGTAGTGAGAGAACCTCCAGATATATACGGTAGTTTCCAATAATGTGATTTTCTTTCCTGGCTTCAGATCCCCATGCCAGTCTTGGAGATTAGTTCTACACAACACCCTGTGAAAGCAGGCCTCTCCGATGCTTTCATGATCCTTAACTCTGCTCCTGGTGTTCCTGGTGAGTCTGGGCTGGGTAGTCACAAATTGGTGTGGGTGTGTGCTTCTGGAGTGATAAAAAGTAATACAATATTGTAATATATTGGTCCTGGGAGCATCTACACTGTAGAATGAATGCAGATTGACACTGCTTGAACTGCCAGAGCTCAGTGCTATGGAGTACCAAGAGTTCCAGTTAAGCCTTGTTGATAGCTCATGTGGTGTCAAACTGCATTCATTCTAGAGTGTAAATGCACCCATAGATTCAAATCCTCATATACCAGGCCTGGGCAAACTTTGGCCCTACAGGTATTTTGGACTTCAACTCCCACAATTCCTCACAGCCCAGGCCTGCCATGTACCCACTCATCATTCAGCCTCCAATTGGCAAATGCTTGGAAATATTCATTAAAAGGAAAACATTAACAGTACTGCCAGTTGAGGGGGGGAAACATATTAGTAATACAGTATTAGTACAATATTAGTAATACAGGCTGAATACCTGGGGTTAGAAGTGTTTTGGATTTCGGATTGTTTTTGATTTTGGAATATCTGCATATACATAATGAGATATCTTAGAGATGAGCCTAAGTCTAAGCTCAAAATTCATTTTGTTTCATATACACCTTATAAACATAGCTCGAAGATAATTGTATACAATACTTTTTTATATAATTTTGCATATAAACATGAAATGAAGTTTGTATGCACCAAAACCATCAGGAGGCAAAGCTGTCACTATTGCAGCCATCTATGTGGACAAGCAGCATTTCTGATTTTGGAATTCTGCATAAGGATACTCAATCTGTATTCCACAAGCTATTTGTTTTTTATTTTCTTTTTAAACACAATTGTTGAAAACTAACAATGGACAGCTCCCACCAAATGTTGCCTTCCTATATGATATGTATATGTATATGTGGTGCCCCCTGGTGGCGCAATGGGCTAAGCCGCTGAGCTGCTGAACTTGCTGACCGAAAGGTTGACAGTTCGAATCCGAGGAGTGGGGCGAGCTCCCGGTGTTAGGCCCAGCTTCTACCAACCTAGCAGTTCAAAAACACGCAAATGTGAGTAGATCAATAGGTACTGCTCCAGCTGGAAGGTAACCGCGCTCCATGCAATCATGCTGGCCACATGACCTTGGAGGTGTCTATGGACAACACCGGCTCTTCAGCTTAGAAATGGAGATAAGCACCCCCACCCCCAGAGTCAGACTCGACTGGGCTTCATGTCAAGGGGAAGCCTTTACCTTTTTATATGTATATGTATATATGACACAACCTATTTGGGAAATAATATTACGTGTCCACCCCCTGCAATACAATCCTATGGTCTTAGTGTTAAATTGTGGGAAAGGAATATGGTTGCCATCTCTCCCCACTATCCCCCAAAACAACATTTTCCAAGTTTGAAATGCTATTGTTACTCCCAGTTGTTGTGAAGACAAAAATAAGAAGTCAAACCTGCCTTGAACTCCTTGGAGGAAAGGGAGGAGGCTGAATGCAAGAAAGTAATTAATTAATTAATTAGCATAGGAAAAAATGCTGATTTGATGTAGACGGCTTGATTGAGATAATGAAAGGAGCCTCTTTTTTTAGCTGCCAAGATGTAAGCCTATGCAAGTTAAGTATATAAATGTACTCCTGTCGCCTCTTTTGGCATGCTGCAGAATAAAGCTGAACACGCCCAGCTCCTCCAATATCTGTATTTACACAAGTCATTGAATGTGTCATCGAATCTAATGCACTCCTGAGTTTTCAAAACCCTAAAACCAAAAAAAACCCCAAAAAGTGTTTCCTGGCTAATGTAATGCACAGCGGCAAAAAGTGCACTCTTTTGCACCTGGCTAAACTGTAGGAAACAAAGGGTGGTAATAAATGGACACTTCTCTGGATGGAAAGAGGTGAGAAGTGGCGTACCCCAAGGTTCAGTTTTAGGACCGTTACTTTTTAATTTATTCATAAATGATCTGGATGTAGAAGTAAATTGTGAGGTAGCAAAGTTTGCAGATGACACTAAACTGTTCAGGGTAGTTAAAAATGAAATGTAAATGAAAAATGATTGTAAAGAGCTCCAGAAAGATCTCTCGAAATTGAGTGAATGGGCAACAAAGTGGCAAATGCATTTTAACCTAAACAAGTGTAAAGTCATGCACATCGGGGCAAAGAACCCCAAATACACTTATCAACTGATGGGATCAAAGCTTTCTTAGACAAACCAGGAAAGGGATCTTGGGGTTTTGGTGGACAGCTCAATGAAGATGTCAACCCAGTGCGCTGCAGCAGTGAAAAAAGCAAATTCTATGCTTGGCATGATCAGGAAGGGAATCGAAAATAGGTCGGCAAATGTTGTATTGCCTCTCTACAACTCTATGGTGAGGCCACATCTGGAGTACTGTGTACAATTCTGGTCACCGCACCTCAAGAAGGATATAACGGAACTGGAAAAGGTACAAAGAAGGGCAACAAAAATGATCCAAGGGATGGAGCAGCTCCCTTATGAAACCAGGTTGCAACGCCTTGGTCTTTTCAGCCTTGAAAGACAGCGTTTAAGAGGTGACTTGATCGAAGTGTATAAAATCATGCATGGGATAGAAAAGGTGAATAAAGAAAAAATATTTTCTCTGTCACACAACACTAGGACTAGGGGGCACTCCCTAAAGCTCCAAGGTAGGAAAGTTAGGACTAATAAAGGGAAATATTTCTTCACCCAGAGGGTCATTGGGTTATGGAACTCACTTCCAGAGGAGGTTGTGACAGCTGTCAGCCTGGACAGCTTCAAGGCAGGATTAGACAGATTAATGGATACCAAGGGAATCCGTAGTTACTGAAATGGACATCCAAGTGCCACCTCTGTGCTGATGGAGGCAGGCAGGATTTCCCCGGGCACTGGTTGTGGGGGGTCGGGAGCGGGTAAGGGTTTTGCCCTCCCTTCTGCTTGAGATCCCCATGTACAACTGGTGGGCAACTGTGTGACACAGAATGCTGGACTAGATGGGCTGAGGCCCGATTCAGCATGGCTCTTCTTATGTTCTTATGTTCTTATGTAATTTGGTCAAAAAGGTGCCCATTACAGTGGCCGCACGTGTAATTCCTTCTTTAAAAACTAAAGTGTTAGAGCACCAAAGCTTCCAGAAACAGAAAGGAAAACCTTGGGGTGTATCTAAGCTGTAGAACGAATGCACTTTAATTGCCTTGGTTTTTTAGATTCGAGAAAATATCGTACTTTGTTCTCCATACCTCTATTATCCTTGTTGCCTTTTTCCCCCTGAATCTTCTTGTCCATGTCTTTCTTAAAATGAGATGTTCAGAACAAAACACAAAGTATTCGAGAAAAAGCCGAATAGAGTGGAGCGATTACTTCCCTCGGTTGGGAAACTATGCTTTTTATAATGGAGGCAAAAGTAGCATTTGCTTTCTTTTCTGAAGCATCACACAACTGGATCGCCCCTCCCAGTTTTGTGTCATCTGCAAACCTGATAAGTCCCAACTCCATCCCATCATCCTTGATCCTTCAGAGGTCGAAAGTACCCCGGGATGTGTGGCGTAATGTAAAATAAGCCACGTGTAGTTCATGTTTGGTCAGCCCACACACTGCCTTGCCAGAGGAAAAGAAAATATGTCACACAGATGAACAGTGAAGAACAAGTAAAGACTTTCTGTATATATTTCAGATTTCAATATTAATGTCAAAAATGCGTAGTATGATTTTACATAGGATCTGTACTACATTATAACGGTAAAGACAAATATCACTTAAGTAAAATAAACATTAAATATTAAATAACCAGAAAAATAAAATAAGGTGTTCAGAACAACATATGTACAATGGGATCAGTTGCATGGACTCACATAATGTCCTTTTATGAGAGATTGAAAATGGCCTTTCTTTGTCCATGTGGGTAAACTCCTTCAGCAGCTCATGAAGTGAGAGCACACCCCAAACTCTGTCTCTCTCTGCTTCTCTCTCTACTTCTCACGTGCATAGCTCAAGCCTGAACAAAAATGTAACAGTATCCAAAAGTCTCAGGCTCAGCCTACTCCCCAGGCATTGCCCGACCAATCAGCTTCATGCATCTTATTTTTCAGTTTATTTATTTATTTACTTAGTTACTTACAATATTTCTATCCTGCCTTTCTCAAGCCTGAAGGCGACTCAAGGCAGCTTACAAATGGGCAGCAATTTGATGCCATAACAATCCAAAATATACAATTAAAACATTTAAAACAGCATTTTAAAATCAATAAAAAATCAATACAATACGTAAACCATTACAAACATATAATAACCAATGTCTTCCTGTTAATCTCACTTTCCAGTAGCATCGTCTAAGCCGTTCCATGTTTCAAACTTACATAATTCCGTATTTGTTATTGCACTGCATTTCCAAAGGCTTGTTCAAAGGGCCAGGTTTTTACTTTTTTCGGAAGGTCAGGAGGGAGGGGGCCCTTCTAATATCCTTAGGGAGGGAGTTCCACAGCCGAGGGGCAACAACTGAGAAGGCCCTGTGTCTCGTCTCCGCCAATCGAGGAAGGCAGGATCGAGAGCAGGGCCTCCCCAGACAATCTTAAATTCCTAGATGGTTCAGTTGACGCACAATATCCAAAGAAAGGAAATGCACTTGTAAAATTTAAATCTAACGCACTATGTATGACTAGTCTAAGTGGTCTGCAACTAGAGCTCTAACAATTATAACACAAAATTATTATATCAAGCATATGTCTCTACTTTATAATATCACACAAAATGACATCACATGTAATAATGACGACCTTATTGTATACTATTGTTTAACCAATTAACTGTTCAATGACTGAGGTTGAAAAATAGTTCATAATTAATAGTCGCAAATCCATATTGAACAGTACATCAAACAAAGTCCGAATTTAACCCGCAGTATAGCTCTTCTAAACGATGCATATAGTCCGTATTAAGCTATACTGGAAAAAAGAAGTACACTCAAGGTCGCTGGAAAGACATTGGTATAGATACTTGCTCAAAACAGTCCCAAAAATATCAGTCAAAATTCTCGAAGGCAGTCAATAGTTGCAAACTATTTCAACAAATAGTTGTAGACTCATAATGTTAGCTCTAGGTTATGGCATACAGACTCACGGTCTTGGTTCTCCCAAAGTCCGGGATGAGGAGGCAGTCAACAAGAGAGTGAACACAATTGCGCTGGATAAACGCCAATGGCGCAAAATGGGTGGACGCCTCTATCTGGTCGTTTCGCGCTCCAAGGCGCTTCCTCAGGGCGTTCCGGCGTTCAGGACGTACCTCATAGGTAATGTTGTGCCAACTGAACAATTTTGTTTGTTTTCAAACTAGAGGACAATCTGTGCAAATGCATAACAAGCAATGACACACACATACACACTCACTGATTCCTTACATGCTCCAACAAAATTGACGGTACCATTAAAAAAACCAGAGGATAGAACCCAGCAGTAATGTAATTTTGGTTCTATTTTATTATAGAATCCCACCGTCGGACTATCTATGAATACCACCGAGTAGAACTGGATACCAGCAAGATCACAAGTGCAACAGCCGTGGAGTTTGTGCCCTTGCCCAGTGAGTAGAAGTGCATAGACACATTACCATGCATCCTTCTTCCAGAGATATTTAGGCTTTCCACAACAAACCTGCCTTAGATTGATGGAGGAATTGTTGGGTTTGTTTGATATATCAAACCACAAGACACCTTGGATGAAAAATGTTAGTGATTAGAATAAAAACAAAACCATTTGTATTCACACAGCACAGGGTTATGAAAGCAGTTATTTCTAACATCTTGCTACATTTTCATGGAATTGGTTTATATGCAGGATGTTTTAAACCCCAAAGTCCCCAGTGATTAAAAGTTTACTTCTCTGTGTATGTTTTGTACTTTTTGTACTTTGGGATGCCCGACACAAGTGATGCTGCATTGTCACTAAAATAAATACAGTTTAGTTCACGAGGACATTGCCAATGAAAACAGGAGTTCTGCTTCAACCCATAAATACCCAGATAGAAAGGATAAACCTATCCAGAAGATGCTAAGTTTATATGTTATAGCCAATTCTCTTGGGTGTTTTATGGCTGCCCAGACAGCAGGCTTGGCATGCTGTAATACAAGGCATAAATAAGTGTTCTGAAAAGGTTTTTAAAGAAGAAAATAATGCAATATTGTTTAATTAATACGTTTTCTATGGAAGTGAGTGTTGAGAATGATTAAAAATTATCTCAGGATATGCACTTGATCCCCCAGTTTGGTTAACAGAAAAATATAAACATATATGTCTCTCGGTTAACTTCTGTTGTTTGGTCACTTAATTCAGGTCACAATAATACCAGCAACAAAAATAGTGAAGGGTTAGATCAGTGGTTTTCAATCTCTGCATCACCAGGTGTTTTGGCCTACACCAGCTGTTTACCAGCTGTTACGATTTCTTGGAGTTGAAGGCCAAAACATCTGGGGACCCACAGGTTGAGAACCACTCGGTTAGAGACATAAGTATCTCAAGCATTTTTTCAATATTCATAATGTTCAGGCTGTGAAACCCAAGGCTAACATCATACACAACAGAAAAGTCTTGTTTATTTATTTACTTTACTTATATCCTGCCCTTTCTCACCCTGAAGGGGACTCAGAGCAGCTTACAAGTTATATGTGCATACCATATATTATTTTATTAGCATAGCACAATATTAGTATTATATATTACTATTGTGTACTGCGCCACTCTACTGCAATATTATTAGTAATATATAATATATAATTGTTATATTATTTTATTGTATTACAATATTATGATCAATATTATATGTACATACAATACATTATATTATTAAAGTCTTAATAATTTCTTGGAGGAAATAATGTCTTGGGAGATTTGGAGTTTTACAAGATCTTTAGCCTTCTCTGCCAAAGAGTGCTAAAATTCCTGTGATTCCATAAAATTGAGCCATGGTCATTAAAGGGGGGGGGGCTAACCAGCATTAATTACCTAGTGTAGATGCACCAATGGGCTTGCATGATTCCTCAAATCCCAGACTACACAGCATGTGCAAAGAGAATACTTGGACCCTGCCAGAGTATTGGCAATAGATGCAGAGCTAAAAAGGATAGTCAGCCCTCTGTATTGCTTGAAAATATTCCAAAAAAATTAAATTCCAGTTTTCAAAAGCAAACCTTGATTGATTTTGCCGTTTTATATAAGGGGCCACCAAATATTTCAGTATCCATGGAGGACTCCTGGAACCAAACACCATTGGATACCAAGGACCCACCATACTACATGACTACTTTGTCACAGTTCAGAGGAATGGAGAAAACGATTGACAATACCTTTTTGTGTGCCTTTGAAGTTCTAATTTAGCACATTAATTCTAGGGTAGAAAAGTACTTCTGACCCATGGGTCTTAATTCACTTTGCAGTAAATACAGATTCATTCACTGCCATCTCAGTCCTGTCTTTGAAGCACATGCATTTGTAAATCCAGGCTGGGGTTATTTAAATGTCCTGGACTAAGTGTATATAGTTTACTCCAGGACTTCTCTAGGATGTCTGGAAGGCTAGAGCAATTTCTCTGAGGCCTTGAACAGGAATGATGCTGTGGGGTAAGAAGGAATTTAAATTCCTACCTCTAAGAGAGGATGGGCAACTTCAAGAGAGTCAGGATCCAAACATTCCCACAAATGGCACTCTTCCACAGCAAGTGACCAATGTCAACAATTTGAAAGGGATTGATGAGGAAAATGGAGTTATTTGGGGATTGTAGATAGTTTTGGAATACTTGTAGCATCCAAGTATTTATTTTCCCTCACTGACTCAGATCTCTTCAAGTATGGGAATCTTTGGGGGTCTGTTGCATATCTGGAGACCCTTCTTTGTCCCCTGCTGCTAAAATAGTTAACTGACATTGTAATATATTTGAACATAAATCCAGTCAAGATGATTGACAAATAGTATGAAATCAACTTGAAAGTATTTTTTCCCCTGCGGCAATAGGCAAACCACTTCTCCCAGAAGGAAAAAAATTGCTATGTGGCTGCCAAACACAATGGAAGGAGTTGGATGTATTTTCTCTTTCTTCTTGTGATCCTTCCTTTGAATTCAATACAATTATTTCTGGCATTTTGCAGCTGTAAGATTGCACGTAAACAGGAAGAGCATTAATTGCAAGACAAGGAACACTGCAATCTCTCTCCACCCAAACCCCATTTCTCTTAAAAAATTCACTTTATTCCAGGACAGGTCTCAAGGATGTATGGATATGTACATATGCAGTATTTGAAGGGAGAGTTTCAAAATACCTCTTCCATTTCCAGACATTTATACAAGTGAAGGTTCAGAGAGCACTGTGCGTCTGTATGGTCATAAAACAGTGGACATGATCTCATCTTGGAAAGAATCGTTATGACAATGGAAGTACACCTGGCTTTCATTTGGATCATTGTTATCCGGTCTAATTGACCAAATCATATTATTTACCAAAACTAGTTTTCAGTGCCAGGGGCTACCATGGAGAATGTTTGAAGAAGAAGAAGAAGAAGAAGAGATGTGCAGCCTCAGCCTGCTCCTCTAGGAGATGTGGAAACGTCTTGTAAATAATATGATCAGTAACTGCCGCAGCTACAATATGGATTTAGTAGAAAAGACTTGATCAGTGCACAGTTAGTAGACGATTCAGACCTCCACAGAAACCCCCAAAAGAAGTAATACATAATGTATCTGTCTTCCAGAGCACAATATACATATGGCCTGTGGACAGTCTGGTAGACACTGGTTAGGTAAACCCTATCAGAAATACAAATATGCTTGCATATTTATCTTTTAGAACAAACAAAATGACTATTTAGTTTAGGGTTGCCACTTTTTGATATGAGAAATAAGGGACATTTACCTAAAAATACAGGATTTTTCGCAAAAATAAGGGACACTTCATCAAAACTTTAAAATCAAACCTTAGGTAGAAATATTTTTATTAACAGAATAAGATAATGATTGAAATTCATAAAAGAAACGGACTTACACCCTCTTAACAGTACATTGTATGCTTCTGCATGTTTTGTCATATCTAATGCATTGCACTACTACTAATAATAATAATTATTATAATTATAATAATTATAATAGCTGTATAATAGCAGTACAATGCATTAGGTATGACAAAACACATGGCTCCCCCTTATCGAGAAAAGGAAGATCTCTGTTATAGAGAAAGGTTTCTGTCAGGGAATTAAATGGAAGGCTGCCAATTTTTTCCTAAAATGGTTGGGGTTGCAGGAAAAAATGGGCAAATTCCTAAATCACCACCCAAAAGGCAGTAAGCCTCACTGACCTGCTCCCTGCTAAGTTCCAACACTTCGAATGGAATCTTCTCTCAGCTCTGGGCCTGGCTCTCTCTCTTTCTCTCTTGCTCTCTTGGTGTCGTCCTGCTCTCAGCTCAGCCTTGTGGTGTCTCTGCTGCTCTCGCCTCTCTCCCATGCGCATGCTCCGTGGTGGCTTGCTCTCATTGGCTGACCTGAGAAGAGCCCACCATAGGGCAGGGGGCAGGCCAGGAAGAAGGTGGATGCTGGCCTGGTGGTGGCGCAGCAAGTCGCCACCAGGGGCTGGGCAGGCGCGCCGCTGCTGGGGCTGCTCTGCTGCCTGCTGTGCCTGTGAGTGAGTGCAAGGCGAGCAAGCGAGTGCAAGCGCCGCGGAGAAGCTGCTAGCAGTGCGGTGGCACTCACTGCTGGCCCGGCCTCACCTCCTGCTGCCACCTGTCCTGTCAATACGGGACATGAGCTGAAAATACAGGACACGAAAATCCGAGCAAAAATACAGGACGTCCCATATAATATAGGACAGGTGGCAACCCTAATTTAGTTGGCTTTAAATGTAGCACGTCCCATTGAAGAGTGCTCTTACTGTACATTTGCTCTTTCCCTTGCAGCTTGTCTCCAGCATCAGAGTTGTGAAGTCTGCACAACCTCACATTTAACCTTCAACTGCAGTTGGTGTCATGTCCTGCAGAGGTAATGCACAAACATGAAGGGAAATGGGTTGTTGTAGTTTTTTCAGGCTATATGGCCATGTTCTAGAAGCATTCCCTCCTGACATTTAGCCTGCATCTATGGCAAGCATCCTCAGAGGTTGTGAGGAGCGAATGCTTCTATAACATGGCCGTATCGTCTGAAAAACCCAATGCTTCCGGCCATGAAAGCCTTCGACAATACAATGAAGGGAAATGCCCATTCCAGTCTCAGATGAGTCAAGTTAGTTTACTTTGGTGTTGTCCTCTTTCTACAGTTGTTGACCTAATCAATCTGTTGCTATTCTAGAGTGTAAAGTTAGGCACCAGACCCCATCTGATCATGGAAGCAAGCATGATCAGGCCTGTACTTGGGTTAGGGCCTGCAAAGGGACTACCAAGGAATACCATGTTTTGTAGGCTGTCTTTCATAGGATCTTTGAGAGCATTTGTTGCCTTTTAAAAACCCGTAAAATGCATTGGGATATCTCTAAGACCACAGGCAACCTGAAGATACACAGTTGGGTTCCTATATTCGTGTTCTATCACCTCCAGATATTGCAATATATGCTTTGTAATCGTTTTGTGAGTGAAGATTATTTTGGTTATGTGCCTTGTTTCCATTAATGTATTCAGCTGTCCAGGGCCGTAGCCAGGATTTTGGTTTGGGGGGGGGGGCTGAGTTTGGTTCGGGGGGCTGAGACTGGGTGGAAGAGGGTTTACCCTAGCAAACCTTTTGTATTGTTATCCCAATAACCCCATGAAGGTGGGATATAATGAGCATGGTGATCAGATCATGATATGAATAAACATAACAGTTTAAATAATGTACCAGTAAGACCTTCTCGCGGACCACCCTGAGAATTTCGGGGGCTGAAACCCCCTTAGCCCCCCCCCTGGCTACATGCCTGCAGCTGTCCCTGTTGCATTTAGGAAATAGATGGGCAGTGTGAGTGGGTCTGGCTGGTGACCAGTTTCCGACCCTGGGAATTTCCAGGGCTTGGTTATTATATGTTTTAATAGTTTTGTATGGATTTTATAATGTTGTTTTACATGTTTTAATTGTGTATTGTGGATTGTTATGGCATCAAATTGCTGCCAAGCACCGGGAATGTGTCGCAGCTGCCTAAGTGTCAGCTGCATAAGATATCTCTGACCAGTAGGTCATGAGTTCAAGGCCTGCCCGGGTCGAGGTGGGTGCTCGACCTTTAAGTGTAGCCTGGTGTTGACCTTTGCAGCCCAAAAGACAGTTGCATCTGTCAAGTAGGAGATAAAGGTACCACATTAAGTGGGGAGGCAAATTTTGACTGAATTATGGGCCATTAAAGAACTCCAGTAACACTGAGGAATGCGGAAGGAACAACAAGGGACGCTGGAGACGCTGAGAGATTAGGAGTGCGTCAGCTCCCCTGGTGGCCAGAGTTTGCCTCTGTTCGTCTATATGTGTGTATGTGGAAACGGCAGGGATTGTCTGCTAAGTATGTGTACCTGTAATCCTCTCTGAGTCCCCTTCGGGGTGAGAAGAGCGGAATATAAATAAAGTGTATTATTATAAGCTGCCTTGAGTCGACTTCGGGCTGAGAAAGGCGGGATAGAAATATCATAAATCAATAAATGAATTGCTCAGGCTGCCAAACATACCAAAAAAGGGAGGCAAGGGCATATGCAGCCTTGAGGCCACTCTTTGCTCACCTCAGGTTAGAATGCTCAAAAGAGGAAATACGGTATATTAAAGAGTCACTGTGGTTGTGGAGGTTTGAACTATGACTCTGGAGATTAGGGTTTGATGGGCCAAATCTAACAAAATGAAGCTCAACAGAGACCAATGCAAGATACTCCACTTAGGCAGAAAAAATGAAATGCAAAGGTACAGATTGAGGAACGATGCCTGGCTCGATAGCAGTAATGTGAAAAAGATCTTGGAGTCTTCGTGGACAACAAGTTAAACATGAGCCAACAATGTCATGCGGCAGCTGAAAAGGCCAATGAGGTTTTGGCCTGCATAAATAAGAGTATAATGTCTAGATCCAGGGAAGCCTTGGTACCCCTCAGACCACACTGTGTCCAATTCTGGGCACCACAATTGAAGGGAGATGTTGACAAGCTGGAATGTGTCCAGAGGTGGGCAACTAAAATGATCAAGGGTCTGGAGAACAAGCCCTGTGAGGAGCGGCTTAAAGAGCTGGGCATGTTTAGCCTGAAGAATAAAAGGCTGAGCGGAGACATGATGGCAATGTATAAAGATATGAGGGGAAGTCTTAGAGAGGTGGGAGCAGGCTTGTTTTTTTGTTTTTTGTTTTTTGCTGCCCTGGAGATTAGAATGCAGAACAGTGGCTTCAAACTACAGGAAAGAAGATTTCACTTGAACATTAGGAAGAACTTCCTGACTGTGAGACAGAGCTGTTCAGCAGCGGAACTCTCTGCTTTGGATTGTGGTAGAGACTCCTTCTTTGGAGGCTTTTAAACAGAGGCAGGATGGCCATCTGTTGGGGGTGCTTTGAATGCAATTTTCCTGCTTCTTGGCAGGGGGTTGGACTGGATGGCCCACAAGTTTTCTTCCAACTATGAATCTATGAAGCCCTGCTCAGTCATGGAAACCCACCGGATAGCACAGGGCAAGTCATCTCTCAGCAATGGGGAAATGCTGAACGAATACCAAGGAAACACTAGCACAGGGTCTTTGTAAGTCTGAGTCAAACTGAAGGCACCTAACAACAACAACAAATTCATAGGCATGTGTGCCAATGTTGAAATACAGTAATGGCTTATAAGATCACCTAAGTTTTATTTTTCCATTAAGACGTGAGCCAGGATCTTCCAAGGTGCAGCCCAGCATTCTAAGCAGTATATTATGCTCGCTCTTCGAGGTATATCAGATAAATGCATAGCGAATAAAGCTATAAGTACGGTAGTCATAGCGGCAGTGTACTCCATCAATTGTCAGAGGCTGTATGTCTCTCAGTAGGACAGTACTGTAGTACTCAGATCCTTTCTCTTTATGGGCTTCCCAAAGGCATCTCTTGACACTGTGGGAGCAGAGTATAAGATTAGTTTGATCTGGTTCAGGAAGGCTACATTCATTCATTCATTCATTCTGTTTGTTTGTTTGTTTGTTTATCTATCTATTTGGAACATTTATATCCTGTCCTTCTCAACCTCTGGAGAGGGACTCAGGATGGTTACCAACAGGCACTGTTCAGGTTTAAAATTCTATATTTTGTCATTGGCCCTGCCCACTCAGCTCAATTTTTGTTATTTTATGTTATAGCCTGTGTTTATCTTGTATTATTTTCTTTTGTTATATGTTATTGTATTTTATTTGATGTATTATTACATGATTGTATGTTTGTTTGTTTTTTTGCCTTGTTGTAATTGTTGGGCTTGGCCTCATGTTAGCCACCCATAGTCCCCTTGGGGAGATGGTGGTGGTGTATAAATAATAATAATAATAATTATTATTATTATTATTATAAACACAACAAGATGACTCCACAGCAAACAAGATCACTGTGCTGGCTGTTGTATTGTATCACACATCAGGCACTTCCCAAGTGTCTAGGACTGTGTGATGTATTGGCGGATAATGCGTGCAGATCCCAGTAATGTGGCCTTTTGCAGCTGGCAGATGGTAATTTTGTCAGTGCCTATTGTGTTTAAGTGCAGGCTAAGGTCTTTAGGCACTGCACCCAGTGTGCCGATCACCCCTGGGACCACCTTTACTGGCTTGTGCCAGAGTCTTTGCAGTTTGATCTTTAAATTCTCATATCATGTCAGCTTTTCCAGTTGTTTCTCTGCAATCCTGCTGTCACCTGGGATTGCAACATCGACGATGCATACTTGGTTTTTTAACACAATCGTGAGGTCAGGAGTATTGTGCTCCAAAACTCTGTCTATCTGAATTCGGAAGTCCCAGAGTAGTATGACATGTTCATTTTCTGTAACTTTTTCAGGCTTGTGATCCCACCAGTTCTTTGTCGCAGGCAGATAGTATTTGTGGCACAAGCTCCAATGAATCATCTGAGCAACTGTGTTATGCCTTTGCTTGTAGTCTGCCTATGCGATCTTCTTGCAACAGCTGAGGATGTGATCTATTGTTTCATCTGCTTCCTTGCAGAGTCTACACTTGGGATATTCTATTGTTGTTGTTGTTATTATTATTATTATACAGTTCTCCAGTTCAAATCATCATCCTAAAACAGTCCATTTCCATCCATTAAAACCATTGTCTTCCCTGCAAGTCAGTCTATTCTGCAAACGATTGATCCCATATCCAGGATTTGAGTTTCTTCCAGAAGGTCAGGAGGGGGAGGAGTTCCATAGCTGAGAGGCCACCATGGAGAAGGCCCTGTCTCTCATCCCCACCAAACGCAGTGGCGTTCGGACCAAGAGCAGGGTCTCTCTGGACAATCTTAAAGTCCTTGATGGTTCGCAGAGGAAGATATGTTCAGATAGGTAAACTGGGCCAGAACCGTTTAGGGCTTTATAGGCTAAAGTCAGTGCTCGGAAGCTAACGGGCAGCTAGTAGAGCTGGCTTAACAGAGGAGTTCTTAGGTAGGGCCCCAGACTACAGGCTCAATTCCAAGACTTTGTAGCTAGCAGTATTTTCCCCATCACTGTGATACACAGATGTTGTTGGGGAAAATAGAAACAGCAGCAAGTGGGAAAGTTTTTATCCTTCTTTCCCCCCTTAATTCTGCATCCAAGGGACTGAAATCCAAAAGATACAGATGGATAAAATGAGAGATTGACACTGTTTCCCAAACCACTGTGTGTGTGTTCTCCAACTCACACACACACACACACACACACACACGTACAATCCCAAGCATCTAGGTGGAATGTTTTGCTGAGATTCTTCCGACCCAGCTGTGTTGGAATGGAGTTCCCAGTTTCCTCAGGGGAAGCCCTTTTGCTCTCTCTGTTTGTTACATTTGCTCGCCTGTGTATCTGGTGCACTACGCCCATCTGGGAATTCTGATGATAAAATCATATGCTTAAAAATAGCCCAGCTCTCCCACATAGCAAGGGGCCAGATGGTGCTCTGCTTCGGCTTTCTCCAGCATCTCAGCAAATTCGGGCATTTTGAAGGCATCCCTTCCAGAACAAGAGGTCACATGCACTACACGTTGTGCTTTAACTCTCATGACTCCACACCAAAGAAATCTGGGAACTTTAATGGGGTCAGCCACCTTAATTTCAAAAACCATTAAGAACGCTATATTTTTAGGAGTATTTGGGGGTGGGGGGGAACCAAATGGTTCATCCTTCTTGAAAAACGTCTGTCATTGTCACAAGTTACTTTTTTTTTGGAGTTTTAGTAATGTGGGCATAATGAAGCCACACTTCAAAAGCTGTGTAATGAGTGGAAACAAAAGCTGCTTAACTAGTGTGCTGAATAAACAGTTTCTAGTTACTTCTCCAGGTTATTTTTCAAAGGGATTTTTTGTGGCACAATGACAGTTTTTCAAGTTTTGTTTAATTCTTCTATCCTTCACAAGGTTAAAAAAAAACCTCATGAAAAGTATTGAGCGACATTTCAAACAATTTAATGCTTAACAGGTGTAAAATAAGAGAAAATAAAATTAATTGCATTTTAAAAGTAACTTCCTATGTTCTAGACCTGGTGACATGAATATGTGAGAACCACAGTACTGTTGTGTATCTTCCCCCATGTCATGCTAAGCCAGTGGTTCTCAACCTTCCTAATACTGCGACCCCTTAATATAGTTCCTCATGTTGTGGTGACCCCAACCATAAAATTATTTTTGTTGCTACTTCACAGATGTAATTTTGCTACTGTTATGCATCATAATGTAAATATCAGATATGCAGGATGTATTTTCATTCACTGAACCAAATTTGGCACAAATACCCGATATGCCCCTATTTGAAAACTGGTGGGGTTGGGGGTGGATTTTATCATTTCTGAGTTGAAGTTGCTGGGATTTATAGTTGACCTACAATCAAAGAGCATTCTGAACTCCACCAGTGATGGAATTGAACCAAACTTGGCCCACATAACATCCATGACCAACAGAAAATACTGGAAAGCTTTGATGGGCTTTGACCTTGAGTATTGGAGTTGAGGTTCGCCTACATCCATAGAGTACTGTGGACTCAAACAGTGATGGATCTGGACCAAATTTATTTATTTATTTATTTTATCTATTTTCCGCTCTTCTCACCCCGAAGGGGACTCAAAGCGGATTACAGTACACATACTTGCAAACAATCCCTGCAGTTCAACATATGACATATATAGACAAACATATGACATATATAGATGAACAGAGGCAAACTTCTGGCCACCAGGGGGAGCTGACGCACTCATCTCTCAGCGTTTTCCAATGTCCCTTTTTGTTGTTTTCTTCCGCATATCTCAGCGATTCCTGGAGTTCTTTAATGGCCTCATAAATCAGTCAAAATTTGCCTCCCCAATTTAATGTGGTACCTTTATCTCCTACTTGACAAATGCAACTGTCTTTCGGGCTGCAAAGGTCGACAGCAGGCTACACTTAAGGTCGAGCACCCACCTCGACCCGGGCAGGCCTCGAACTCATGACCTACTGGTCAGAGAGATCTTTTGCAGCTGACATTTAGCCAGCTGCGTCACATTCCCGGTGCATGAATCCTCAATGTGGCATGAATTTGGCATGAATACTCAATATGCCCAAATGTAAACACTGGTGGAGTTTGGGGGGAAATAGACCTTGACATTTGGGAGTTGTAGTTGCTGGGATATTTAGTTCACCTACAATCAAAGAACATTCTGAACCCCACCAATGATATAATTAGGCCAAACTTCCCACACAGAACCCCCATGACCAACAGAAAATATTGTATTTTCTGATGGTCTTTCTGATAGGGTTTCGATCCTCAGGTTGAGAAACACAGTGCTAAGTCCTTCTTAGTGTTGAAGCAACATATACATGGAAGTATGCCAAAGAATCCCAATCAAAGCATGGCCAATATTATTATTCCTTGGAAATATTTTTTTGGTAGGGACAGTGATATCAAAGATGTGTATGTTTGTAGTTTTGATGCATGCCATGCTTCTCTTTTCCGCAGATGTTCCAGTGGATTTGACCGACATCGTAAAGAGTGGTTGGAATATGGCTGTGGCCTAGAGGTAACACTATGGTTAAAAGAATGAAAGGAAGTTAACCTTGAATAATTGTTCAGTTATGTCTTCTTACTTACTATTGTTACTATATCTCTCTGTTTCAGAATCTGTTTCAAAATGATAAGTTGATCTAGATCAGGCCTGGGCAAACTTGGGCAAATTTGCCCAGTCATGGGCAAAATTCGACCCTCCAGGTGTTTTGGACTTCAACTCCCACAATTCCTAACAGCTGGTAGGCTGTTAGGAATTGTGGGAGTTGAAGTCCAAAACACCTGGAGGGTCGAAATTTGCCCATGACTGATCTAGATTCATAGCATTGCAGTAATAGTCTCTTTAGTTGAGCTTGGAGAAAATACTTTTTTGGACTAAACTGCCAAAAATCTGCCAAGCAGCATAGCCAGTAACATTTCCAAGCTCTGCTTTTCAGTGTCAAAAGAGCATACCAATCCACATATTATGCAGAGTTAAGGAGCTAGGCAGCATTTGGTGATAGGGCAGTGAGAGTAGACCTTTTACCTTACTTTCTGACCCATCTGAAGGAGAAACCTAGACAAATCTAATGGGCAGAACAGCGTAAAACACATGGTCTGTCTTGTACTCTGTGAGCTGGCCCGCTTCTCTCAGCTATGTTGAGATAATGTTATTGTATTGTCAGCATTCATATAGAAATGCTGTATTGCCAGGTCCTAATTGTGAAATGAGAATGAGACCCATTGTGTCCTTCAACAGCTGTGTTAAAGAGATGCCAATAGGGTCTTTCCTCTCAAAGCTAACATCAACACAAGGGAAGGGGATTTTATCAGTCCCATAATAGAAGAGGTAAGTGTTTAGCCACCCACATAGCCTCATGGTCGAAATCATGATTGGGCTCTTATGTGCCTGTGATTAGGCCTGAGGCTGTTTAGTTGAGCAGTCCAAAACCGTACCTGGAGGGCTGAAGCTCATGGGGCATGGCAGAGCAAATCATGATTGGGCTCTTATGTGCCTGTGATTTAGATTGAAAATCATTAAGGAGCCTCACTCTCAATATGTTTAGCATTGCCTGTGGTTTGGACCAGAGATAAAGCAAATAGTTAGTGTCTTTGTAACACCTTTTGTTATGTATGTATAACTTGAGTATCCTGTGTGTGATATTAGAAGCGACTTGAGAAAATGCAAGTTACTTCTGGTGTGAGAGAATTGGCCATCTGCAAGGACATTGTCCAGGGGACGCCCGGATGTTATACCATCCTGTTGGGAGGCTTCTCTCATGTCCCGGATGGGAAGCTGGAGCTGACAGATGGGAGCTCACTCCTCTCCCCGGATTCAAACCACCAACCCTTTGGTCAACATTCCTGCCGGCACAAGGGTTTAACCCATTGCTCCACCAAGGGCTCTTCCTGTGTGTGGTGATTCTGAATATATGGAGATATTAGGAGTGGGTCTCTATTGACTTATGGGGTTTACAGATGCAGGGAAATTGTGTCAGTCAAAAAAATAAGGGAAGTCATATTTGGATGACATATTTGTGGTTGAAGGAGGCTGAAGCTGAACTACAGTAGTTGAAGGCTGTGTGTATACCCAATAAGATTAAACGTGGCCAGAGGCGAAGAAGGAGGTCACACTCATATTCCACTCAACTAAAATACATGGTGGGAGATGAGAGAAACAGGGTGCAATGCTTGCTTTGCATGTGATCCATTTAGCCAGACTCCTGCTTCCAAATTATAACAACCCCACTCTCTAGTGCTCTTTGAAAGTGTTGTACAATAACAATCCCAATTCCAATATACCCGTGAGCCAAAGACCCTCTAGTGGCGCAGTGGGTTAAACCACTGAGTTGCTGAACTTGCTGACTGAAAGGCTGTAACTTTGAATCTGGGGAGTGGGGTGAGATCCTGCTGTTAGCCCCAGCTTCTGCCAACCTAGCAGTTTGAAAACATGCAAATGTGAGTAGATCAATAGGTACCGCCTTGGCGGGAAGATAACGGCGCTCGATTCAGTCATCCTGGCCACATGACCTTGGAGGTGTCTATGGACAACGCCGGCTCTTCGGCTTAGAATTTGAGATGAGCACCAGCCCCCAGAGTCGGGCATGACTAGACTTAATATCAAGGGGAAACTTTTATTTTATACCTGTGGGTCACAAAGTGATGTGGTCCTTATGTGGTCCAGTATGATTTAGTAACACAAGCCAAAGGGCTTTTCAGGTAGTGGGAAATATGGAACATAAATTGGAAATGTGGATCATACATCTTGAACACATCACTTTGAACATGTGCGTAGATATAAACAGTATTCACTAAGTTGAGAATAGAGAAGGAAAAATACAGTGACAGGGAAAAATGGCAAGATAATTTGGACAAAGTTGAGGGTGCTGGAAAAGTTGGCAGCTGGATAGATAGCCATTTTAAAAACTGTGTCCATCCATTTGTGGAAGAATAAAAGACTTAACCAAACACAAAATTCTGAGCTAAGGGGAAAATAAAATTGACAGAATTATATACAATTGACAACAGACCAAAGAAGGCCAGTCCTTGGGGTGGGGAAGAGGAATTATTCAAACAGAGAAATAGGAAGGATGGAAAACATTTCACTTCTAAGGAAACAAGAAAGAGGGGGAAAAACACTAAGCACTGACAGGTTGCCAGAACTACCATGTTATTATGTTATCATAATACTGTGCATAAACACAAATATATACAAACATGCAAGCTCAGAAATAATAATAATAAAAAGAACTTGGATTCCAGATGCAGGATCAGAAATAACGTATGCTGTCAGGACTAAAAATAGGACACAGAACTAGGCCAGGGCAGTAGTGGATTACATGACCCTCGTGTTTTATTTTTCAATCAAATTGTGAAGTCCACCAAAAGGAGCTGAAGGCAAAGTATTACCTCAGGCAAGTAGACATATAGTAAAAAAAAATTGGAGAAAAAGGCACCCCTATACACATGCCTTATCAAAGAATGTGCAGTTGGTGCTAGAACTACATACACAAGCCTTTTCACAGAAAAATCAACTCAAGGACTCTCCCAGTGTTCCTTCTCAGCAACTTTGAAGGACCAGAGAAACTTTTTGCAGTTGTTAGACCAATCTATGACCTTCCAGATGTTGGCCTTTTTTGACTTGGGTGATGGTTGGAGTTTTTATATGGATATCTATTAGGCCTGTTAAATCATGCTTCTAAATGTTCAACTTAAGTTTGGATAGCAAACTGTCAGTAAAAACTAACACAGAGACCTTAAATTTTCACAAAGGGAATTTCACCAAAATGAGAAAAATTGTAAAGAACAAACTAAAAGGAGCAGTAAAAAAAAATCCCTCCAAATGCTTGGAAACTGTTTAAAAATACCTTAAAACAGGCCGAACTAAAATGCATTCCAATAAAAAGAAAGAGGCATGGAAAGTCCAAAAGGACACCAGTATGGCTTACAAACGAAGTAAAAGATGTGATTGGAAAGAAGAAAAACTCATTTAAGAAATGGAAGGCTCTTCCTACCGAGGAGAACAGAAAGGAACACAAGCTCTGGCAAACTAAATGCAAAGCAACAGTCAGGAAAGCCAAGAGAGATTTTGAGGCACACATAGCAAAGAATATTAAAAAAAACAACAAAAACTTCTTTAAGTACATCAGAAGCAGGAACCCAACTAGAAAAGCAGTTGGGCCACTCGACGACACTGGCCAGAAAGGGAAAATCAGCGAAGACAAAGAGATTGCTGAGCGGCTAAATGACTTCTTTGCCTCCGTTTTCACACAGGAGGACAGACAACATATGCCTTCAGCTGAGTCAGTTTTTCAGGGAGGGAATTAAAAGAATTAAAACAGATAGAGATAAACAAGGAGGATGTTCTCATATGCCTTACTAAACTAAATGTCAACAAATCACCAGGTCCAGACGGCATCCACCCCAGAGTTCTTAAGGAACTCAAGTGTGAAATTGCTGAACTTCTAGCTAAGATATATAACCTTTCTCTAAGATCAGGCACTGTACCCGAGGACTGGAGGGAGGCAAATGTAACACCGATCTTCAAGAAAGGATCCAGAGGTGATCCAGGAAATTATAGACCAGTCAGTTTAACCTCAGTTCCAGGCAAAATGATGGAAACCATTATTAAAGAAAAATTACTAGGCACATAGAAGAACAGGCATTGCTGAAAGAAAATCAACATGGTTTCTGCAAAGGCAAATCATGTCTTACTAACTTGTTAGAATTCTTTGAGGGTGTAAATAAACACATAGATAAAGGGGACCCAATTGATATTGTTTACCTTGACTTTCAAAAGGCTTTTGACAAAGTCCCTCACCAAAGGCTCCTAAATAAGCTCTTCAGGGGACAGGTCTTGTCCTGGATTGGAACCTGGCTAAACTGTAGGAAACAAAGGGTGGTAATAAATGGACACTTCTCTGGGTGGAAAGAGGTGAGAAGTGGCGTACCCCAAGGTTCAGTTTTGGGTCCGTTACTTTTAATTTATTCATTAATGATCTGGATGTAGGAGTGAATTCTGAGGTAGCAAAGTTTGCAGACGACACTAAATTGTTCAGGGTAGTTAAAAATGAAACTGATTGTAAAGAGCTCCAGAAAGATCTCTCGAAATTGAGTGAATGGGCAACAAAGTGGCAAATGCATTTTAACCTAAACAAGTGTAAAGTCATGCACATCGGGGCAAAGAACCCCAACTACACTTATCAACTGATGGGGTCAAAGCTTTCCGAGACAAACCAGGAAAGGGATCTTGGGGTCTTGGTGGACAGCTCAATGAAGATGTCAACCCAGTGCGCTGCAGCAGTGAAAAAAGCAAATTCTATGCTAGGCATGATCAGAAAGGGAATCGAAAATAGGTCAGCAAATGTTGTATTACCTCTCTACAAATCGATGGTAAGGCCACATTTGGAGTACTGTGTACAATTCTGGTCTCCGCACCTTAAGAAGGATATAACGGAACTGGAAAAGGTACAGAAAAGGGCAACAAGAATGATCCAAGGGATGGAGCGGCTCCCTTATGAAACCAGGTTGCAACGCCTTGGTCTTTTCAGCCTTGAAAGACGGCGTTTAAGAGGTGACTTGATCGAAGTGTATAAAATCATGCATGGGATAGAAAAGGTGAATAAAGAAAAATTATTTTCTTTGTCACAAAACACTAGGACTAGAGGGCACTCCCTGAAGCTCCAAGGTAGGAAAATTAGGACTAATAAAGGGAAATATTTCTTCACCCAGAGGGTCATTGGGTTATGGAACTCACTTCCAGAAGAGGTTGTGACAGCTGTCAGCCTGAACAACTTCAAGGCAGGATTAGACAGATTCATGGATACCAAGTGTATCGGTAGTTACTGAAAAGGACATTCAAGTGCCACCTCGGAGTTGGTTGAGGTAGGCAGGATGTCCCTGGGTACTGGTTGTGGGGGTCGGGAGCAGGTCAGGGTTTGCCCTCCTTCTGCTCGAGATCCCCGTGTACAACTGGTGGGCTACTGTGTGATACAGAATGCTGGACTAGATGGGCTGAGGTCCGATTCAGCATGGCTCTTCTTATGTTCTTAATGTTTCTAAAATACTTACAAAACTAAAATTCTGAGGGTGAACACTAGGTGGCGGTGGTACTTTGTTTCTATAGTGTTGCTATAGTTCTGGTGGTGAAATGCTCACCAACAGAATTTTAGCAACACTGTAGAAGCAAAGCACCAGCGCCATCTAGTGTTCACCCCATAACTTTAGTTTTGTAAGTACTTTAGAAACATTTAGAAGCATGATTTAACAGGCCTAATAGATATCCATATAAAAACTCCAGGCCTAATATCTATCTGTGTGTCAGTTTTCTCTAAACTGTGTGACCCAATCATTGATCTGGTTTGTGGATGACTAGCATATTTAGAAAGGGTCGTTTTCCTTCATTTTATTTTTCCATGGTGAATTGGATGTCATCCGCAAACTAGATCAGCAGTTGAGTCACAGAGTTTACAGAAAACTGATATACACAGATAGATACCTACATAAAAACTCCAACCATCACCCAACTCAAAAAAAGAAGCACAATTAAAACCCTGGCAGACCGTGCAAAAAAATCTGTGAACCCCACCTCCTTCAAGATGAACTGAACCACCTAAACCGGGCTTTACAGGCCAATGGATACTCCACCACAGATATCAGAAGAGCTGCAAGACCGAGAACAAGCTATGAGAGTCAAGACAAAGATCCACCCAGAGGAAAAGTGTTCTTGCCATACATCAAGGGAGCCGCTGACCACATAGGGAAGCTGATGGGGAAACGCAACCTATAAACTATCTACAGACCCACCAAGAAAATCCAACAAATGCTACATTCAGCAAAGGACAAGAGGGCTCCTCTCACCTCTGCAGAAGTCTCCCGTATACCATGCAGCTGTGGACAAGTCTACATAGGGGCTACCAAACACAGCAATGACCAAACATGAATCAAGGAACATGAAAGGCACTGCAGACTACTTGAACCAGAGAAGTCAGCCATAGCACAGCACTTGATGAACCAAGCTGGGCACAGCATATTATTTGAGAACACAGAAATGCTGGACCACTCTAACAACCACCATGTCAGGCTACACAGAGAAGCCATTGAAATACACAAGCATGTGGACAGTTTCAACAGAAAGGAAAAAACCATGAAAATGAACAAAATCTGGCTCCCAGTATTAACATTATAACAGTCAATAAAGAACAACACTCAAACACAGGGGAACTCCTGACAAGAAACAATCAGGGACAGCTAATCGCTTCTCAACAAAGGATTCCCCCAGGCAGTAACAAGCCATGCCTAAAAACTGCCAAGCTATCAAATGCTCATCGAAGTGGCCAATTGAAAATTGTGTCCCTGTGCAAAGAGAATATGTATGATAGGGTCTTCCATACTGCATATGCATTTGCTGAGGATCAAAATTAAATATACCAAAGTCTATGAAGCAGCAGCACAAGTGAAGGGGTCACTGGTGGAGGACCTCTAAGAAACAACCACAATGGCAGCATGTCTACCTCTTGTTAGTTCAGTGCAGAAGGAGGCTACAGTAAACCACTTCTGAATATATTTTATGCCTGAAACCCTAGGATGAAACAATTCAAATGAAAAAAGAGATAGTGCTGGAAAGTGAGACTCCTGAGCAAGAAGGGTAGTACTGAAGAGCAAAGGACAAATATAAGGACTTTAGGTATTGGATTAGCCATGCATGGCGCAATGGGTTAAACCCTTGTGCTGGCAGAACTGCTGACCATTAGGTCAGCGGTTTGAATCTGGGGAGAGCAGGTTGAGCTCCCTCTGTCAACTCCAGCTTCCCATGTGGGGACATGAGAGAAGCCTCCCACAAGGATGGTAAACATCAAACATCCAGCTGTCCCCTGGGCAACACCTTGCAGACAGCCAATTATATCACACCAGAAGCGACTTGCAGTTTCTCAAGTCACTCCTGACAGACACAAAAAAAGGCCACACATCATAGTGAATTCACAGGGTCCCAGCATGAGACATCGAGAACTCATTGCCCCACGCCCCGCATTGCCCAACTCACTGCCAGCCCAACTCATGGCCAGCCCCATCTCACCACCTGGCTTCCCCCCATTGTTTCAAAGGCAACACGGGAAGCTTCCCATTTTGCTGCGGTGGTGGCGTGCACCACTTCTTTGCCCCTTTTGCCAAAGAGCCAGACTGGAAGTAAGTGCATGTTGTGTAATGGGCTCCATGTCATAAGGGGCGAGGAAGTGATGTGCAATAGGCAAATCAGCCCGCCTGATGAAGTCACAAATAGTGTTGAGCCAGGGAAAAAGATGAAATCTGCATTATAGATAGATTGACTTACTCAAGGAAGCCACAATTTTGTGAGTTTGCAGGACCTAAGGATTTTGATGTATCTTATAGATAATGTCACAAATAGGGTTGCCATATGTGGATGCCAACATGAAAACAATTAACAATAACAACAAGATAGAAAGACAATAGTGATGAGTAGGAAACATTTGATCTGATGTGTGGTGAATTTAAGTGGGTGCAGAGCTAGGAAAAGTTCCCCCTTTTTACTTCAGTTTCCAAAACCTTCCATGCTTTTCTAAGTTGTGGTTATATCAGTAAAAGCCCCACCTAAACAAAGGCAGACCGTGTGATTTGGGGTTGTCATTTCAGTCAGAACAGAAGACCTGTGCAGACTTCGAAGAAGATGAACATTACTACTCCACACCTCCTAACACCAGTCCATTCACACCGTTCGAAGATTTCACGATGTCTTCTTCCCACTTTGTTGACAGCCTAACCACAGAAGGTATTGATAAGGGTCAAAACATATGGATGGGAGGGGAAGGGAATGGGAGAGCTAACCCTGGATTGAGTCCTTCCTGGTGTTTATGTACTGTGTCTTCTCTCAAATGACTTGCAGAAGCAATGGCAGTTTCACACATGAGATAATCCTCTTTAGAGGTCTTCAGGGTCAGTCGAAAGGCCGAACATTATTGGCTGCAACTTCCTGGCAGATGTCAGGTGGTGCAATACCAGCTAAAGTGTGTAATTTCTTCAGTAGTATAGGGCACAGACATCCTGCGATAATGTGGCATGTCTCATTAAGAGCCCCATCCACTCTTTTAGTATGGTGAGATGTGTTCCACACTGGGCATGCGTATTAAGCAGCAGAGTAGCAAAGCGTAAGGGCAGATGTCCTCACTGTATCTGGTTGTGATCCCCAGGTTGTACCAGTCAGCTTTTGTGTGATATTGTTTCTTGCACCCGCTTTTTGCTTGATATTCAAGCAGTGCTTCTTGTAGGTCAGAGCACAGTCCATGGTAACTCCCAGGTATTTGGGTGTGCTGCAATGCTCCAATGGGATTCCTTCCCAGGTCATCCTCAGAGCTTGAGATGCTTGTCTGTTCTTAAGACTGGGTGAGATAAGGAATGGAATGAAGTTTTGTGGAGGACAGGACAAGGCTGTCTGTCTAGAAAAGCAAACAGGATCACTATACACTGCAGTGTTTTCTTATAGGATTCCAATTGTTCCAATTTAAGTAATTTTTCTCCAGAATGAGAATTTCCATAATGCCCCCCCAGGAACTTGTTCATAATATACCTACGTTGGCGCCAGAGATGCTTCCCCTTTGAGATTAGCGGCAGGTACTGGTTCAATTTTGCTGCTTAATAGTCCCTGTCGCAAGCTGCTAATTAAAATAAACAGAAAAGAACATTAGTAGCTGCCCTTCAGCAACGAAGCACAGAGAGGACAAAATTCTTTTGTGACAGACATGACTTTGAAAAGAGCTAATAAAAGATGAGGGAAGAGCCCTCCCTCCCTGCAACTGTAATGATTTCCTAGTTAATTTTTGAATCTTGGCAGGGGCGAAAGGGAATATTTCCTTTTTTCTTTTTAAATAGCAATGTATTCTAGCATGAAGCTAATTTCCTATCTCGGAAGACAAACAGAGCAGTCAGCTTCAGCAGCTTGGATACTTCCAATTTAATCAGAATGAAATGTGAGGCAATACATATCAAAGTGTTGGGACTCAAAGTTATTGTGGATACTCATTTGTTGAACACAGCCTTCTCCTACCCAGCCATCTCTGTAGACCAGCGGTTCCCAAACTATGGTCTGTGGACCACCAGTGGTCTGCAACAACTAAAATATGGTCCGCAGCCTCACTGTTACTAAACTGTTGCAAGGAGAGCAACTGCTCTCACCAAACCCTCTTATAGTGCTGAGGCTATTTATTTATTTACAGTATTTATATTCTGCCCTTCTCACCCTGCAGGGGACTCAGGATAGATTACAATGCACATATACATGGCAAACATATACAACATATATAGGCAGACACAGAGGCAATTTAGCATTCCAGCTGTGCCCAAGCTTTTTCCGGCTTCATGAGGGTATGCTGGATTCATGAAGGTATGCTGTTCACCCACAGAATATGGTTTTCTGTGGGTGAGCAGATAGCAACTACTGGATGGCATATGTTCTGTATGAGAAACTAGAATCAGCAACCGATATAACCAAACTGAATCTGAAGTTGACCAAAAACTGAATTGTAACCCTTTTGGCACTAATGTTGGAGAATGGTCCCTGGTCAAAGTGGTCCCTGGTAAAATAAAATTTAAAAAAAGGTTGGGAACCACTGGTGTAGACATTAAGACCTTCCATCATCCCAACTATCCCATCAAGCAACTATTGTACCCAAGGCAACTATAGTGCCAGATATACAATCATTCCAACAAAATTGAACCATGAAAGGATCAGGCATCGTCTCTCTCTCCCCCCCCCCCTTTCTCTTTTGAAAAACCCAAAGAACACTAGGTAAAAAAACTGATTTCAAGGATAAATACACAGTCGTGAAGAGGGGGTCATCTAACACATGACAAAGACTCCTGGAAAATTGAGCAGAAATTTGATTTATTTTTGAAGGGGCATATCTTTTAATATATTAATGTTAGTGGTGCTGTAGAAATGTACACATCCATATATGACGACATGGCCTTTCACAGTCTAAATAGGGGAAATGGTTATTCATTCGTGGCAAAATGATATATGCATGTTCATAACATGAATTTTATGCTGTGATTAAATGGTGGGGAGAATTTTCTTCTGCCACATCTGAATATAGTAAAGCAGTGGTTTTCTATGGTCTTTTATTCAATTTGCCCAAAGTTTTGGACACTGACCATGGAGTTCATAAAAGTTATCGACATCTTAGTTGTTTGGATATAATTTGTGTCTTCCACTCCCATGGTGTCCAAGGCTGAAACAGAGAATGGCGAAGATTATGAAAGTTATTGATACTTTAGTTACTTGGATATCATTTGTATCTTTCACTTCCGTGGTGTCTAAGGAAGATGGAGAATAGAGAAGATTATGAAAGTTATTGAAAGTTATTGACATCTTAGTTGCTTGGATATCATTCATGTGTTCCACTTCCATGGTGTCCAAGATGGACACTGACAGTGGAGAAGATTATGAAAGTTATTGACATCTTAGTTGCTTGGAAAATTTTTGTGTCATCCAGTGTACAGAAATATAGAGTACAAAGGATTTTTGCCAGGGTATGGTGTTACATTTTCTTACCCATTCCTTCCAAAGAAAGCAAGAGGCAGTGGTAAAATAAGATGGATTTTTTTTACTCCATTCATTTATGACTTCTGTTCAAACAAACATGTTATGCATTTCCCCTATCTGAATCAGACCATGTAAGCAGAGCAGTACATGAACGGACGGCCTAGATTGAAACTAGTCTTTACAGACATTAGGCAGTGTGTGAATACGTATATGTGTGTGTGTGTGAGAGAGAAAGAGGGTGGCAATGTCTGAGAAGGTGGAGGTATGGATAATAAGTCTTAATTCCTTTCTCTGGAGATAAAGCTTTAAAAAAATCTTCTTTGGGATCTTTCTAAACATTAGGAAAAATTATATTTTACTTGTATGTTCCATGTAATTCTGTATGGAATCATTTACATGTGATTTATATGAAGAAACTATGTGGTCTGACTACTCTTTTTTTAAAAAAAAAAAACCAACAGATGTCTTAATTAAGATATTTTGTGATAAGAGATAAGTTGTTATATTTTAGTTCTTCTCCTTTATGGTCAATAAGTTGGTTGATTGATTGATTTTTATGCTGTTTTTCAGCATGTGAGGTCTTTAAGGCAATTAGCAAACATAAAAACATAACACAACATGATTAAATGTGACTATGAGGTAAACTGTGCGGGCACGTCTTAAGTTCCACAAAGCATTTTTATACCAATCCATATTTTCCTCTTTCTCCTCAGTCTAGCTAGATTTTTTTTAGTAACGTTGACACTAGAAGAATATTGGAGAAACACAGAAATTTGGTGCAACAACTATGTAATAAATGTTGAGCTGGGGAAGAAGGAAATTCTACCCCAGCTGATCCTGTAGCTATATGTGTCTAATAAAAATATATACATGTGAAATGAGGTAACCAGGTCAAATGAGTCAAATATAAGAAGACAAAAACATTTTGCACTTTCTAGAAAGACTGCGGTGGTCCTTTCTAAAAGGGGCTGCAGTGGTGCAACAGGTTAAACCACTAAGTTGCAGAACTTGCTGATCAGAAGGTTCGAATCTATAGATGGGGTGAGCTCCCGTTGTTAGCCCCGGCTTCTGTCAACCTATCAGTTCGAAAACATGCAAATGTGAGTAGATCAATAGGTACCGCTTCGGTGGGGAGGTAATGGCGCTCCATGCAGTCATGTCGGCCACATGACTGAGGACGTGTTTACGGACAATCCTGGCTCTTCAGTTTAGACGTGGAGATGAGCACCACCCCCCAGAGTTGGACATGACTAGACTTAATGTCAAGGGGAAACCTTTACCTAGAAAGCTAAAGGTTCATTGAAAATTTACTAAGAGTGATGTTTTCTTTCACCACTCTCTATTTTTCTTATGATCTCCATTTTGTCCAGGTTTAGAAAACTATTCTTTTTGAACATATTGGAGGTAGCAAGTGAGGCAGAGTTATTTTTTCACTTCTCTCTCTCTCTCTCTCTATTTGATATGCTCAAGTAAGAAAATATGCAGCCAGCTGCTATTTACCTTTTCTGGTACACATACTAGGAGTGGCTACAGGAGAATCCTGCTATTGCTTAGCTACAGCTTTGCTTATTACAATGTTTAGTGAAAATGCAATGTTGCAACCAGAAAGCATATATATGTTTCTCCAGTCCCTCTTCACAGTTTTTCCAAATAGTTACTTTTTAAAAAAGTTTCACCTACATAGCAGACAAAAAAGAATAGGAGCTTGGGAGGTGTAAAAAGTCTTTGAAAAAAGTAATTCACTTCTAGGCACTTTGTTAACTGCATTAGGCGTGTACTGTATCCATTTCCTAGCCTTTTTATCATTTTGCTACTTAAAACAAACATGGTTTTAAATTTTCTGTTACTGCGTGTGTTTGAGTTTTATTGATTGTATTGTTTTTATAATTGCTATTGTTTTGTTATTATGTGTTATTATGTAAGCCGCCCCGAGTCCCCTTGAGGAGATGGGTGTAGGGTATAAATAAAGTTAATAAATAATAAATAAAATTTCAACAACTTGACATTAATGCAAATGATATTTGACTTGAATCATACACATTTTGTAATGAAGACTTTACCCAAGCATACACATGACACAGATCATAATTCCGTCTATAATAGCTACAATATTCCATTAAAGAATAAATTAACATATAAACACATCATGAGTCTGGAATGTTACTTTTAAGAAAAATTAAATATACCGAAATGGTTTGCCGACTTCACCCGTAACTGAGACCAAGAGTATCCTTGTACCACTCTTCAGTTAGGAACTGAGCTCAAACATTGTTGTTGAATTCGTTCTTCCTACAAAGTAAATTTCTAGACTTTTGATTCCTCACAACAGCAAAAAGCAATGTACTGAACATTCCACTGACTTGCAATTCACTGCTCAACTTTGTTTCATAATGTGAGGTTCTAAAAGGAAAGGTAGCTCCCATTGACAGCCCTGTTAACCTTTCCTTAATTGAATAACACTTTTAAAGCATAGAGTTTCTAAATTACTTCCTGGAATTAACTTGCTTATTAACTACCAGCATGGCAGAAATCTGCGCACCAAGGAAGAGTTTGTGAACTCAGTTTATGTCCTCTTTTTGCTTTTGTTTAGATGATACAAAGATGAACCAGATTCGGGAAGGTAAGTGCCTAACTCTCTATGGTTCAGTGTATGGACCTTTTATGCCTGGGATTGTTTATTTCCTGGAGGCATAAGACACTCCTAAAATGCTCTTGCAGCTGGTGCTGGTGAATGCTAGACCAGTTGCTAAGAAAGCTATTCTTCCTTGCAATATAAACATATAGGACAGTGTACCTAATTCAGACGATCCAAAAAAAATTTGCTGCTTGTTGCAGAATGGTAAATTATGATCCAGGAAGATACAGCATCATAACAAAATCTGATCAAATTATTTTGGCATAGATCAGAGGTGCTCATTAGGTAGATCGCAATCTACTGGTAGATCGCGTAGGGCATCCTGGTAGATCGCAGGCAGGGCAGGAGGAAGGATCAGTCCTGCCCCACAGGCTCCCGACGCCACCCAGGTGCAGAAGGAGGTTGGACTGGATGGCCCTTGGAGGTCTCCTCCTATTCTAGGAACCCATTGTTGTTGTTATTATTATTATTATTATCAGAGGCTGAGTGGCCATCTGTGAGGAATGCTTTGATTGTGTTTTTCCCTTAAGGCAGAAGGAGGTTGGACTGGATGGCCCTTGGAGGTCTCCTTCTACTCTAAGAACCTATTGTTGTTGCTGTTACTATTATTATTATTAGTAGTAGTAGCAGAGGCTGAATGAATATCATCATCATTATTATTATGAATAAATTCAGGGACTTATTATACTCGCATTTAGTTGAATTCAGTCTTAAAATATATTATATGGCTCTCACTGAAATACATTTCCAAATATTTTGCTTTTATGGCTCTCTGAGTAGTAGGTAGGTAGATCATGTTGACTTGGTTGTTTTATAAGTAGCTCGCATGCTGAAAAAGTGTGGGCACCCCTGGCATAGATGATATAAAATTTAACAAATGCCTCTTTCCCCATGGCAACAAACTATACAATAAACATACATTAGTTTTCCTTTGACCACTTATAGCATCAGCTGTCTGAGATGACTGCTTAATGGTGGGGAACTGGCCCTCATTTACTGAGGTCTGATCAGAAGTTTACTCTTTCATCTGCTTTGGTGCCAATGATTCCAATGGCATGCCATGTGGTACAGTGGGTTGGCAATGGTCTTACTGGAAGATACGATGATGTTTGGTTCCAATGATTATTTAAGAGAGTTCAACTAGATCCACCAGAACTAATGTTTTGTTTTAAAGCTTATTGAGAAAGTATGTTGAATGTGCATTGCTAAACTGGCTCTGGGAATTCTTGAATTATACTTATTATGATTGCCACCTTTTTGTCCTCCAGAACTTCCCAAAGCTCCAGGCAGTATGGCCAATGACAGAAATACTAGGGGTTGTAATTCAAACGATGTAGAAGAGTGCTTCTTAATTTGTCTGATGGGACTGACAGGATTTCCCCCAGTTTACCAGGGGATGGCACCACATCTATGCCAATTCACCACAATTGTTTCATTCTTTTCTGGAAGTTCACTGCAAACCCATAAAAGGGGTCCCACTTATGAGAGGGATACTATGCATTCGGGCCTTTGGTACTGAGGGACTCTTCCACTGCAACCAGATGGATTATTATTATATCGTATCAAAAGCATTGCGTAAATTAGTATAAAGGGATGCAAATAGAAGGAGCACAAGTGGCTAAATATATTTTGACCAAAAACGGGCAACAGCAACCACATTGTCTGTAGCCTCCAACAACTCTTCCTCTGTACATGAGGCAGGACATTGCAGACAGGCATACAGATGCAGAGTTGTCTGTTCTGATCCACAGTCACACAAGGTGGATTCTTTTAGATCAGGGGTGCCCACACATTTTTCAGCATGTGAGTTACTTTTAATACAACCAAGTCGAAAAGATCTACCTGCCCCACGCACGCCCCTGCCACCACGCGCGCTCTCCTGCCACCGCCTTCTGCCTGCGCGGCGCTTCTTCCGCCTAGAGGCTTCGTTTCGCACTCCCTCCTTACCGCAATGCCCCATGGGCGGAAGAAGCGCCGCGCGGGCGGAAGGCAGCGGCAGGAGCGGCGCGCACAGGGGACCCTACTGTTATATTGAGGTGCTCTCTCTTGGAGCCCCTTTTCTTCCATGGGGGGTGGATAGGTCAACAAACCACTACTTTGAGCAGCACAGATCTAGACAAATAGTTATCGGATCAGTTCAAATTTTGAAATAGAAAATACCTTTGGATGTTCTGCATCACAGTTAGAGAAAAGGGATGTGGCCTAAATACATTGTACTCAGTGATGTTTTATGCAGTGGATCTCAAAATGTTTTTAGATTCCTGGAATAACTGGGAATTAAAATAACACTTTTCTAGTCATTTGAAGCCTAACTTACACATAATACCAAGAAGATAGCATCTGGTTTCCTCTGGCTCACTTTGTATCATGGGTTTTGATCTATGCAGTATCTCACAAGTATATACTGGTTGCTTTGTGATATCTTAAAAAACGATGTCGTAATTGTTAAGAGAGATTGCCCAAAGTATAGTACTTCAAGATGTGGTGCCATCAAAGCTAGATGCCACAGGTGAAACCTGAATGTGATTTGGGCATTTCTACTGAACAGAACAGATGAAATAAACTAAAGTGTAATAAAAAAAACAACAACACAGAAACAGGAACCCTCAACAATCCCCATCTTCAAGCACATCTCAGCTGGTTGTGAGATAATGGTAGCTATACTGCAACACATCTGGAAGCCAACCCTGTTGAGAAAGGTTTAAACTGTGATTCAAAGTGGCATGGTATGTTACAAATAAAGGTGACATAAATAGCTTAATACTTTGACTACTAGATCAAGTGTATGGCGTAACAGTATGTGTATTCTTTTGCTTGTTTTGCTACATCTGAGAAATACATGTATGCTTTTCTGTCTTTCTGAAAACATCGCCTGCAGATTTGCAAAGTGAACTCCCTGCGAAGAAAGTGGGATTGCAGCTCCATACAGGAACAATTGTTGGTATTGTCTTGGCTGTTCTGCTCATTGCAGTAATTATCCTTGCTGTCATTTACATCAGCAGTAACCCTACCTCCAGTGCTGCTCTGTTCTTCCTTGAGGTAAGGGCAAGAGGAAATTCTTTCATCTCTTGCAGTTTGTCTACATTTCTTAAAAAACCCCACAATCTGAGTCCAAACATGTTACTGTCTTCCTACAAAGATCTAAGCCTACTTATTCCATGCTTTATTTCGACAATATCAAGTGAGGGGTGCTCATTTGAGCACTATAATGGGAATCAAAACTATTTACCAATCAATTGCAATTCTTTCAGATCCAAATCTACATTTCATTTTTCCCTGATAATGGAAATGATGACTTATAGACCCTCAACCCCCCCTCTATCTCTGCCTTTTCTCCAGGCAGATATTTAGATCTTCCTTCACTTTGCCATAATCTACATTTGCAATGCTATTAAAAACTGTCACAGATCTATGAAATGTTTTAAAAACAAAGCTTTGGACATTTTTAGTACATAGTGAATGTCATATTCTAGAATGTTGTATTCCACTTAGTGCACTTAACATTACATTCTACCTAATGCACTTACACTTACAGAACAGTTATTAAAGAAAAAGAAATTGCTGTTTTGTTTTATTTTATTTCATGTCAGGAGCAACTTGGGAAACTGCAAGTTGCTTCTGGTGTGAGAGAATTGGCTGTCTACAAGGACATTGCCCAGGGGATGCCCGGATATTTTATCATTCTGTGGGAAGCTTCTCTCATGTCCCCACATGGGAAGCTGGAGCTGACAGACAAGAGCTCATGCTGCTCCTCAGATTCCAACCGCCGACCTTTCGGTCAGCAGTCCCGCAACACAAGGGTTTAACCCATTGTGCCACTGGGAGTTCTATTATTTCTACTAATACTAATACTAAAACCGCCTTGAGTCCCCCCAGGGGTGGAAAAGGTGGAATATAAATACAGTAAATAAATAAAAATAATACTATACTAAGCATTAGAAGAGGCAGCTTTCAGTGCCAAATGTCCAACGGAATTCTATAAAATGAATTGAATCTGGGTTCACATTATCAAGTCCACTACTATTGATGTGCTTTGACATACATAGAGGGAGCTTCTCCCTGGCCAAGCTGCACTGTTGTTGTTTTTTAAATAAAGTTGTCAGTTCTGTCTGCCCTACATAAAGGAGCTATACAGCAGCAGTTTCCTTCTTTATGCAAACAAAGCAGCAGTCTATAGACCAAGTTAGTCTATTTACAATTGAAATCAAGTTTTTTTGTACTCGCAGACAGTGACCCACATGTTCTCAGGCAAAGCCTTCTCTGTATTGCTGAATCTTTCATGGCCGGAATCACTGCTTTGTTGTGAGTTTTCTGAGCTCTATAGCCATGTTCCAGAAGCATTATTTCCTGACATTTCACTTACATCTATGGCAGGCATCCTCAGAGGTTGTGAGGTCTGTTGGAAACTAGGAAATCTGTGGGATGTCCAAGGTGGGAGAAAGAACTCTTGTCTGTTTGAGGTAGGTGTGTGTGATGAACCAACCTGGACACAGCATATTATCTGAGTGGTCCAGCAGAAATGCTGGACCACTCTAACAATTACCATGTCAGACTACACAAAGAAGCCATTGAAATCCACAAGCATGTGGACAATTTCAACATAAAAGGAGGAAACCATGAAAATGAACAAGATCTAGCACCAGTATTTAAAAAACCTCTAAAATCTCAACAGTAAATAAAGAATAACACTCAAAAACAGGGGAATTCCAAACAAGAAAAACCAGGGCTAGCTAATTACCTCCCAACAAAGGATTCCTCCAGGCTATAAGAAGCCAGACCTAGAAACTGCTAGGCCATTCAGTGCTAATCAAGGTGGCCAATTGAAACATTCACACCTACCTCAAACAGACAAGAGTTCTTTCTCCCACTCTGGACATTCCACAGATATATAAACCCCCATTTCCTAGTTTCCAACAGACCTCACAACCTCTGAGGATGCCTGCCATAGATGCGGGTGAAACGTCAGGAAAGAATGCTTCTGGAACATGGCCATACAGCCCAAAAAACTCACAACAAACCAAAGCCTTCTCCCATCATATGTCAGATTTTTTTTAAAAAAACTAGAAATGACAAGCATTATACCTGTAACCTTCTTTATGCAAGGCTGTGCTTTGCCACATAACTTGGCAAAATACTTTTGGGGGCTGCAGCTGCTACAATCTCCCAGCCAGCATCCATATTGGCCTCTCCCTTGGTGAAAAGGAGAGCTCTTCGGGGATTCACATTTGTAAGAAATTACTGGAGCAATTTCAAATTGAATAGGGTCAGGCTGTATTACAGTTACGAGTTTTGTCTCCTCACATGCTAATGAACTTCTTTATATATATATACTTTAGCGAAGACGACACCAGTGGCCTGCTATGAAGTTTCGGAACCACTCAACCTACACTGAAGTGGAGGCAGCCAGCCATGAGAAGGAAGGATTTGTTGAAGCAGATCAATGTTGAGAAAGACATCTGTTTTTTCGCTCTTGCGCCTTTAGAACATCCAGCGTCTCCCATCCAGCGTCTACTCTTTATTTCACGATGAATTATCTGAAGGATTTGACAAGAGGGAAAGCAAATACAACGAGGAAATCCCAAAAGTGAATTAGGAACACAAGGAGCTGCCGTATACTGTGCCAGATCATTGGTTCTTCGTTATGTCCTGTCATTTTTGACACTGTCTGGCAAGAGCTCTCCGGAGTTTTAGGCAAGGACTAAACTGGGACCTTCAGCATGTAAGGCATGTGCTGTTACAACTGAACTACAGCCCTTCGATGGATTTAGATGAGAACCTAAAAGCATGAAAAAAGGCATGTGAATTTGGCATATGGCCGCTAGCAGGAAAAGCCAGCGAAGACAAGACTTTACTGCAGAGATAGTAGCAACACATTTCCTATCTAGTGTCACCCACAGCTGGTTGCAGTACTAGTGAAAAGCTGCCTCTGCCCTTCTTGATTTTTACCAGCATTGTAATCATGGTGGTAGTATTTTTTGCCACTGTGTGCTATCAGAAGGACGACACGTAATTTAGAGCAGCGGCGGGGGGAAAGAAGCATGTGAAGCTGCCCTAAAGAAAGGTTAGGCGAGAGGAGAAACCAGACTTCCAGCTGAGAATTGGAATTTACCTTCTACATATCCCTTGGGAGATAACATTTTGGTTTTATGGATTATCTTATCGCAGAATGGCTGGACAGACTTGCGCTCTTGCAGTATCTCAGTGTCAAGCAATGCTTATCGAACGCACCACCTGACATTTCTGGATTGGGGAAAGCTTAAGCTGAGTCTGAAATGCCACCTTCATATTTATCTGTAATGCCAGTATAAATTCAAGGCTGGAGAAGGAAAGCATTCATTAAGGAGGCCTTGCCGTTGACAGTAATCGCCCCAGTCGACAGCAGAGACAGCCGGGGGATAAAATATGTACCAAACCTGGCATCAGACCTCCAAAAAAGGCACCACCGCCACAGCGACTCATCTTATTTCTGCTGTGAATTAACTCTCGTCACCTCCCGACTGGCTCTAGGCTTCAGCTTTCCTTTGCCTTTACAGAAACAGTCTTTTAACAGAGAATAGTAGTCATTGAAACAATTTATAAGAGACAATATCAATCACTGGTTTCAGCAGCAGAACATAACAGGGGACTTATCCGTGGGAATAGGAAAATGTAATCTATTTTTGATGAAGCAAGGGTTATTTTCCGTTGATAATTAAGGTATTGGGAGTGTTATGGTTTCTTGCTTTTCTGTTCTTGCTTCTTTTTATGTCCTGGATTTTCCATATCTTCCCTTGGCGTGACAGGAAGGTAAAGTTACATGGAAAGTGATGGTAAGCACCCATGAAAATCATACCGAACTATTTTTTTAATCTAATGCAAATTTTTACACCACAGATAATAGGGTGTATTCTGAGGCATGGTGGTCAATCTTATGCCCCATCACTGACATATAATGTGGTTTCAGAATGCAGTTTAACTGCATTATATAGCATTGTAGATGAGGTCTTTGATTTTTCTCCCTGGTTGTCACCTTCTCACAGAAAAATCCAAAATCTTATTCATACCAAGTACTTTGAAAATTTGAAAACATGCATGAGAAACACAAAAAAGGCTTTTCGCTTTGCTAGTTTTGCATATTTGCTGAATTCCTATTGACATTACTGCAAAATATAACATGGGTTTGCATCTGATTGCTAATTCTATCTAGAATTGACCCAGTGAATCAGTGGATTTTTACCTATGTCTTTACTCCCCAGTCAAAAATTGATTCCGTGGGTTTGCTTTAACTGAGAGTAACCAGCAGGATACAGGCTATGGTGAACAGCTCACATCTCCCTCTTGGTTTCTCCAGATAACCTTTCACAAGAATATGATATGGCATTATTTGTTTTGTGTTATCCATTCATGCTACATTCGCTTGTAGCTATTTGCAGTGGAAGTGGTGAGGAAATGCTGAGAAGCATTCTAACATTGTATCATGTGTCTGCGCTGACAAAACACTGCCAGGAAGCTCAGGAAAGACACTCCGACTTAACTGCCATGCATTTAAGATAAACATTAGTTAGACCACAATAGTGTAAAGCAAAAATGTTACAAAATTTTACGTTGTATGATGAAATAGTACCAAAAATGGTAAGCACAAACATAGTACAGAGTAGGTTACCCCTTGACATTACAGTAAGTCTAGTCAAGTCCGACTCTGGGAGGTGGTGCTCAACTCCATTTCTAAGCCAAAGAGCCAGTGTTGTCTGTAAGACGCCTCCAAAGTCATGTGGCCAGCATGACTGCATGGAGCACTGTTACCTTTCCACCGGAGTAGTACCTATTGATCTACTCACATTTGCATGTTTTCAAACTGCTAGATTGGCAGAAGCTGGGGCTAACAACAGGAGCTCACCCCGCTTCATGGATTCAAACTGCCAACCTTTGAGTCAGCAAGTTCAGCAGCTCAGCGATTTAACCCACTGCACCACTGAGGGTTCCATATAGTACATGTTGAGCATCCCTTATCCTGAATTCTAAAATCCAAATGACTCCAAAATCTAGTATATTCCACATGGGTGACTGTTACAGCGACACCTTTGTTTTCTGATTATTCCATATACAAAAACTTAGTTTTATGCACAAAATTATTTTAAATATTGAATTAAATTACCTTTAAGCAATGTGCATAAATTGTGTATGACACATTCATGCATTTTGTAATAAGGTTTGGGTCCTATATTCATTGTGTACACAAATAACAACCAATTCCATATTGCCTGGACTTGCCTCTCTATATGGCTATGTAGTTATGTATCTATATTATCAAATTTGGTCCCAAAGAAATAATTTGGGCAAACAGATTCGGATCAGATATGGAATGAGGCTGAAACACTTGTAAATGTTTAGGATACATCCCTACTGACAAATAAAAATCCTTATGTTTATTTTTCTCCAACTAAATCATGATGACTGCAATTGTATACTAATTGGGTATCCTTTATATGAAATGCTTGGGATCAGAGGTATGTTGAGATACAGATTTTTTTTTAGGATTTTGGAATATTTGTTTCTCATGGTTCTGTCCTACCTTTATTTTCAAAGGGTAAGGAATGGGCAGGTATCCATACAAAGATAGGCACTATCACTCTGCATAATTTCAACAGTAAATTGTAGCATGCTTATTGGATTTCTTAGAACAATGCATATGATGCTCATGTATCACAATCACTGCTATGCAAGTCTTGGTCTGTAGTGAAAAAGGGATGGTTCAAATTAAAAAAACAAGGCCGCCATATCTTTTTAAACCATCCACTCTTATGGCAAATAGCTCAAAGTCATAGAGAATTAAAGGATGATTTAGTAAAGCTGAGTAAAGCTTAAGGCATAGTTATTCCTCTTTAGTCAGATCATGTTTACATATGAGGCTTACATGTTATTATGTAGTGATTTAATTCCCAAAATGGAAATGTAAAAGACAGTGTTCTGCGGAGATATTTTGGATGGCTCAAAAGGCTCCACCAGCTCAATATTATTGTTGTATATGGCTAAAGTGCTGGCATAATACAATTGCTGGATTTGGATGTGTTGATCATATCTGATCCTAAAAGGCCTCGTGCAGGAACCTCCTATACGTTAATAAGCCATTTAGTTAATACCTATAAGGAACAGCCACCAAACACCAAATGATTAATTTCATAGCAAGCTTATGTTCTTTCTACATACTTGAATTTACAGTATAATTCACATTAGGGAAGGCAGACTGGGAAAGCTTGAGGCCCGACATTGACTATGGATTGCCTGCATGGAATGCAGTGTTAATACTAATATATATATATGATAAAATATTAATAAGTTGTACTTGGGAGGGTTGCTTTGGTTTTCACAATAAAAAATTGCAAAGTTCATGGCTGATGATTTGATTTGTGTTAAAATGCAGAATTGAATAGTTATCATAATACAGTGTTCCCTCACTACTTCGCGGTTTGCTTATTGCAAAATCGCTGTTTTGCAGATTTCAAAAAATATTAATTTAAAATATATATCATGGTATTTTTGCTGTTTTGTGGGGTTTTGCCACCGCCGCTCTCCAAGGCACTTTCCCTCCTGAGTCCTCCCTCCAGCCTTGAAAGGCCTTTCCTTCCTTCCTTTCCTTCACTTTATTTTAATTTATAAAGACTTAACATAGTGTATAACTACTAAAATAATGTATAAATAATAAAATAGAGCATCCATACATTGCGGTTTTTCACTTATTGCAAGAGGTCCTGGAACCTAACCCCAGCAATAAGTGAGGGAACACGGTAATAATAATAATAATAATAATAATAATAATAATAATACACTTTATTTATATTCTGCTCTATCTCCCCGAGGGTACTCCGAGTGGATTACAATGTACACATATATAGGCAAACATTCAATGTCTTTTATACAGTGAACAATGACATACAATAGACAAACAAATGCAAAGGTTTCCCTTTCCATCTCCAGTATCTGGAGGCGATGCTCAGCTCTGGCCATGGGGAGGTGCTCTTATTCCATTTTTACATGCCGAGGAGCCTGTTATCCATAGACCCTCCTGGTTGTGTTGCTGGCATGGCTGCATGGGTGCCTTTTACCTTTCCACCGAGGGACATGAGAGAAGCCTCCCTGCAGGATTGAAAGACATCCAGGTGTCCCCTGAGCAACGTCTTCCTAGACGGCTGATTCTCTCACTCCAGAAGCGACTTGCAGCATGCAACCAAACAAGCAAACCAACCAATAGACCTTTTCAGGACCATCCATGGCAATAATCTCAATCCACATTGAAGGCATGTCAGCTGCCAACGAACAACTGCTCTATGAACTGTGCCGAGATAAGAAATGTGATGTGCTATGTGTACAAGAAACACACAGGGATTTGTGTGTGTATATATGTGTGTGTGTGTATTTGTGTGTGTGTATATCGTTCTTGGTATGTGTGTATATATGTGTATTTGTGGGTTTTTGTGTATGAATATGTGTATATATATGTGTGTTTGTGTATGTATATGTGTGTGTATGTATGTGTATATATGGAGATGTGCTGATATGTGTGTGTATATATGTGTATGTATTAGTGTGGATGTGTATGTATAGGTGTGTATATATATGTGTTTGTATGTGGTTGTGTATTTATATGTTTGTATGTTTGTGTTTATATGTTGTTGTGTATATATATGTGTGTGTGTGTATGTGTAGAGGAGGAGGCCGAAGGGGAACCCGAAGGGGAACCGCGCGATCTCCCTCCCCCGCGGCCCTCTCCTCGGGCAGCGGAAGAGAGGCGGCAGAGGGCTCTCCTCCGCCGCTCGCCGCCTCCCTTCCGCTGCCCAAAGAGGAGGCCGCAGGGAGAGAGACGGCGCGGCTCCCCCTCGGCCTCGTCCCCGGGCAGCGGAAGGGAGGCGGCGGGTAGCGGCAGAGAGCCCTCTGCCGCCTCTCTTCCGCTGCCCGAAGAGGAGGCCGAAGGGGAACCGGGCGACCCCTCTCCCTGCGGCCTCCTCGGGCAGCAGAAGAGAGGCGGCAGAGGGCTCTCCGCCGCTGCCCGCCGCCTCCCTTCCGCTGGCCGAAGAGGAGGCCGCAGGGAGAGAGACGGCGCGGCTCCCCCCCCGGCCCCATCCCCAGGCAGCGGAAGGGAGGCGGTGGGCGGCGGAGGAGAGCCCTCTGCCACCTCTCTTCCGCTGCCCGAAGAGGATGTCGAAGGGCAACTGGGCGATCTCTGTCCCTGCGGCCTCCTCCCCGGCCAGCGGAAGAGAGGCGGCGGAGGAGAGCGAGAAGGGGGCGGAAGAGCCGGGCACGGCGCCGTCGCCGGCAGCGTAATGGAGGCTCACCCCTCGCCCCCGCCTCCCTTTGGCTTCTGCTGCCGGGATCTGCTCCCCCGCTGTGTCCTCCCTCGCCGGGTGTAGAGTGGCCGCGTGGAGGCGTTGTTCCGGGCTGGCCTGGGAGCGGGTGAAGTGTCCGCCGGCAAGGCCGCCGGATCGTGCCATAGGTTTGTATGGGAATGTTTGTGGGGTGGGTTTTTGGGGTCCTGCGAGGTATCTAGGGTGGGTTTGATGTGCCCTATAGGTACCTCGTGGGAGGTAGGAAAGAGTTGGGTGGGTTTTGTGGCTCAGTGGGTTCTAGTTTTCCCGTCTATACCAGTCAACCCACGACCACTCAAATTTTATATAGAGAGATAACAGTAGAGCTTAATAACATCACAATAACCTCTGTGTACAAGCCTGTACAAGCCTCCAAAGTAACAGTTTTGTTTCTGCTCCCCCAAGAACTTGGATAGGCTCCAAAGAGCCGTAGTAATTGGTGACTTTGACAGCCATGGCCATGTATGGGACTATGCTCAAGAGGATACAAATGAAGAGGCTGTCTTCTCCTGGTCTGAACTGCACAAACAAACCTTTCCGCCAAGGCGGTACTTATTGATCTACTCACATAACATGTTTTTGAACTGTTAGGTTGGCAGAAACTAGGGCTAACGGCAGGAGCTCACACCGACCCGTGGCTTCGAACTGCCAATCTCCTCGTCAGCAGGTTTTTTCCTGCAGCTACCAGTTTAGCCCACTGTGCTACCACAACCCCTACTCGCATCTATATGAGAAACATGTTGTACATATTTGGTGCATAACTATTCACTGCATACATTTGTCCCAACACCTGGAGGGCTGAAGTTTGCCCAGGCCTGATCTATATTCTTCCAGACCTCACATACTGTTTCTATTTTTCCTCAAGGAATGTGCTTTCTCTACAGAGATTCTTGTTCAATGCATGGCACACAAGCATTATACAGCCAGTCCCTGAGTTACAGACATCCAACATACAAGGCTCCTAGTTGAGAACAGGGGTGAGATGGGGGGTGAGACAACAAGAAGTGAGAAAAATCTACTACTTAGAAGGGAAATTCATTCCTGAAAAAAGGTACCATGGGAAAACGGTGTATCCACTGAAGCTTTAACACCAGTCATTGTTCCCAGAACAAGCCATTTTTTTCAAAATCCAATAACACAAGCCAACAAGTATTTTTCATTTTAGGTCATTCTTATAGAGTTTTTTTGCACTGAATTCAGATCTGTGTGTATTTTTTCTCTCTCCTTGCAATGAGGCTAATTGAACAATTAATGAATTTATGCACTGATATCAATAGAATCTAATTGATATCAGTGTGTAAATGTATTATTTAATTAGCCTAAAAATTAGAAAAAAATTAACACAGATCTGAATTCAGCGCAAAAAAACTCTATAAGAATGACCTAAAATCATAACTGCTGAAAAATACCTGTTGGCTTGTGGTTAATTAGATTCTATTGATATCAGTGTGTAGGTGTATTAATTATTTAATTAGCCTCATTGCAAAAACTATACATGATAGAGAAAAAACAAACTCAGATCTGAATTCAGTGCAAAAAAAGCCTCTGTAAGAATGACCTAAAATTATATCTGATACAAAACACTTGTTGGCTTGTGTTACACAAATATGTGAATTGTGCAGACTTTACAGTAGTCCGCTGTAATGTACCATTCAGCATATTTTTAAAAGTTGACATGATGGGGAAAAAATAAAGACATATTTAAAATCAACACAAAAAATTTTTAAACTGTGCTACTCTCATTTCTGTTGATTATAAAAAGTTTGATTTTGTTGGCTTGCGTTATCACAGGGTCGGAAAGTGAGGTGAAATCTTCTGAACAGAGGCACAGACAGCAAAACAAACACCACAGGAGTGTTAACCCTTCCCTATGCTATCCAAAGCTTATACATAGATAGAAATAGATATACACATACAGAGAGTGAGTGAGTGAGAGAGAGAGAGAGAGAGAGAATTACACTTAAAAATGTACTTGTTCTGACTTACAAACAAACTCAACTTAAAAACAAACCGACAGAACCTAACTTGTTTGTAACTTGGGGACTGCCTGTATCAAGAATGGCTGGAACTGTTCTCTATGTATGCCTATATATATTCTCCCACGCTTCATTCTTCCCAGCCCAGATGAGTATATAGAACCGGTTTCACAAATCTTAACTTCGGCATTTTCTCTGTTTTGTATTTCCTTCTAATTATGTCTCAACTACATGTTACTTTTGTAAGCATGAGTGGTCTTTTCTTTTCTATTGGAATTGACAGTTTAAGGACACCGTTTGATGTGATAGCAGTAGACCATATGCCTTCCTATCTATAATTGCTTCAAAACATGGGTGAATTTCAAGTTTAAAAAAAAAACAAAGCAGCACATGCCAGGTGGGGATGCTGCAATCCTCTTCCACCCACCCACTCCCACCTCAGACTTTTCTTCCTCTTGCTGATACTCTTCCAAACTAATCAGGAGTAGTTTGTTTGGGGGGGGGGGGGGGTGCAAGGAAAAATACAATACTTTGTCACCCACAAGCTTAAACTATAGCTAATCAGTCTCAAGAGACATCATAATCATTGAAAAGACACAGCTGTAGGATCAGGAGCTATGATACCTACTGTGTCCCCGTCCCCCCCAATCTGGATTACACAGAGCTGATGACTGAAGTTAAGGAGAACCCTACTCCACAATGAAGGAAACAAAGGCTAAGGACTTGTTACCATTCTTTACAGAGGGATGAAAAGACTAGATCAAGCATGGGCAAACTTCTGCACTCCAGGTGTTTTGGACTTCAACTCCTACAATTCCTAGCAGCCTCCTGGCTGCTAGGAATTGTGGGAGTTGAAATCCAAAACACCCGGAGGGCCAAAGTTTGCCCATGCCTGGGATAGATTAATTTACATTGGTCCCAACTATGCTCACTAGACGTGGAACCTTGAGACAACTTTCCATAAATTTCCCAGTAGCTCCCTGGCAGTTGTGTTGCTTACTATCATTCCATCTTGGTAGGAAGAAATATTCTTTAGTATTTGTGTTGCGTTTTTTAACCTTAGACTGGCTATGAAATACAACTATTTGATTTCTTGCTAGCTTTTTACATTTGGACTCTTGACTTGCTCTCGTCATCCAATCACAAATTTCCTAGGACAGTGTTTCCCAACCTTTTTTGAGCCGCGGCACACTTTTTACATTTGCAACATCCTGGGGCACACCACCAACCAAAATGACACAAAATGACACTCTGACACAGTAATACATATAGTTAATATGTTTTTAAATGTATTTTTATACATTCAGTGTGAAACCTGGGCCTGTTCCGATGAACACAACATAGATATCCTGGCAGGAATGGCAGAAAGACACAAACTTCCCACACAGAACTCCCATAACCAAGAGAAAATGCTATAAGAGTTTGGTGGGCATTGACCTTGAGTTTTGGAGTTGTAGTTCACCTATATCCAGAGAGCACTGTGGACTCAAATAATGTTGGATCAGGACCAAACTTGACATAAATACTCAATATGCCCAAATATGAACGCAGATGGAGTTCAGGGGAAATAGACCTTGACATTTGGGAGTTGTAGTTGCTGGGATTTATAGTTCCCCTACAATCAAAGAGCATTCTGAACCCCACCAAAGATAGAACTGGGCCAAACTTCCCACACAGAACCCCCAGGAGGCAAGAGGAGGTCTCTACTTGGGGAAAGGGAGGCGGGCCTTCCCAATGCATGGAGAGGGAGAGACCAAGTAGACAACGACTGTGTGTCTGTGTGTGTGTGGGGGGAATGTTTGTAATTTTGTGGCTTTTTCAAGGTAGGTTTCTTAGGGTTTTTATACTTCAACACACTAGACTCCTTCCCCCGCCTTCCTGGAGGTTCCAATTTCCCACAGCACACCTGATGATCGCTCACGGCACACTGGTTGGGAAACACTGGGCTATGAAATATGACTATTTTATTTCTTGCTAGCTTTTTTCATTTAGAGTCCTGACTTGCTCTCGTCTTCCAATCACATATTTCCTAGGACACTTGCTGAATTGAACAGGACAGAGACACAATGGATTGCAATCACTGCAGGACTATTGCATTACTTTCCTATGCAAGCAAAGGAATGCAAAGAATTTTACCATATATGGAGTGAGAAATGCCAAATGTTTGCGCTGGTTTTTGTAAACTTTCCTCCATCGGATGCAACTGATGAAATCTACAAAACTTATGCTACCAATTTCTTTTTTTAAAGTTATCCTCAAAAGGTTCCGAAAGTTCAGTTCACATATTGATCCAGACTAACATGGTTACAACTTTGAATTCAACCAGCAAATCGTCATATTTGTCTTCCACAAGCAGGTTCCAATAGACGTTCTTCTTCCACAAACATGATAAAGTATATTTCTTTCATCTCCCACACTTAAAGAGCAATTCTGTATTCCCAGAAGAATGGCACAGAGGCTCTGGAAAGGAATGAGAATCTTGAATTAATTCAGACTGATGATATAAACATGATGGGGTGGATCCAGTGGATAACAATGCTCCACTCATGGGAAGTGCATCCATTCAGTTTTCCCAGGCTCATCTCTCACCACTGCTTGCTCCATTCCTTTGTAGGTTTTCCAGCAGTTGGAGGGCTAACATGAGGAGGGCAACTTATGCCAAGCCTACTACATATCCCTAAATGTAGGTGCAACCCACTGTATCAATACATAGAATGAATAAATAAATCCTCAGATTACTAGTTGATGAACAAAAAACAATGTGTTGTTGGAGGCTTTCATGGCCGGAATCACTGAGTTGCCGTGAGTTTTCTGGGATGTATCGTCATGTTCCAGAAGCATTCTCTCCTGACATTTCAGCCACATTTATGGCAGGCATCCTCAGAAGTTGAGAGGTTTCCTGTTGAATCCTTTTTCTAGTGCAGGGATAGGGAATCTATGGCTAGGGAGCCAGATGTGGCTCTTTTCATTATAGCATCTGGCTCTCCAGAGCAGCCCGGGCCTCAGTTTCCCAGCATGCAGTGGGGAGGAGTGACGCAAAAGTGCCGCGACTGCCGCTTTCACACCGCCATCACCGCCTCTTCCTCATCCCCTGCTGCTCTCAGGGCCCTGTGCCCTCTTCACCGGGGATGGCGGAACTCGGCGGCTGCGGCGCCTCATCCTCGTCTTCCTCTTCATCCTCCACCACGGGCCTCGGGGGGACGGTGGAGGTGGACCTGGCTCTGGCGCCGCGGACCCGGCCTCGCTGCCCCAGGGGGATGCCCAGCTCATCGCCCTCATCGTCGGACAGCTCAAGAGCCACTGCCTCTTCGACGCCTTCCGGAGGGACTGCCTCGCCGACATCGACACCAAGGTTCGCCTTGGCCATGTGCCCTCCTCCCCCTTCCTTCCTCTTCCTTTCTTTTTCCCTCTCTTTTTCTTGCATTCTTTTTCCTCCCTCGATTCCTACCTTCTTTTCTCCCTCCCTCTTCATTCCTTCCTTCCTTTTCCATTCTTTCCTTCTCTCCCCTTTTGCCTCCCTCCCTCGCTCCTCTTCCTTTCCGCCAATCTCCCTCTTCTTTCCTCTCCCTTCCTTTCTTTCTCCCCCTTCACCCTTTCCTTCTCCTCTTCTTCCTTTTCCTTCCCTCTCCCCTTCCTTCTTTCCTCCATTCTCCCTCTTCCTTCCTCTTTCTCCCCTTCACCCTTTCCTTCTCTCCTTCCTTTTTCCCTCCCTCTCTCCCCTTCCCTCCTTCCTCCAGTCTCTCTCCCTCTTCCTTCCTTCCTTCCTCTTCTATTCTTTTCCCCAAGTCTTCCTCTCCTCTCCTTCCTTTCTTTTCACTTCCCTCTCTCCCCTTCTTTCTTTTCTTCTTTCCCCTTCATTATTTTACTTTTTCCTCACTCTCTTTCCTTTCTTTTCCCCACCCTTTCCTTTCCTCCCCATTTCCTTCTTTCTTTTCCCCTCATCTCTCTCCTACTTTTATTTTCTTCCTTTTCCATAGTTTGTTCTTCTTTTCTTTCTTCCTCTCCCCCTCCCTCCTTTATTTCCTCTTTCTTTCTTTCCCCCTTCCTTCCTTCCGTCTTCTCTTCCTTCCCAGAGTCCTGAGCATGCCTTTTGCAGAGCCAGGTCTGAAGTGTCCCGTCATTCTGCCGGGGGAATCCTTTTCTCATAGTATGTACGTATATACTCACATTTAGTTGAAATGTGAGTATATCTTAAAATATATTATATATATTATATGGCTCTCACTGAAATAAATTTACAAATGTTTTGCTTTCATGGCTCTCTGAGTCAAAAAGGTTCCCGACTCCTGTTCTAGTCCAAGACACAACATGGTTTTTAAATATGGGGATAAGCCTTACAAAGACAAAACATACACACTACCATGTTGGAAGCAGGCATAAGAAAGTCATTACTGTGAGTCCATGTAAAATTCAGCTATTTGATACATTGGATGCTCAGCTTGCCTTGAAGTAAATACCCAGAAAGTTGACTGATTGGCTGGTGCCTTCTCATGCTTTTTTGGCATAAATATGGCAAACCGCATGCATGTTTGCAATGCTTCAGTTCCATTTTTTTCAGACATCAGTATTTCTGATCTGTTCTGAAAAATATCCATGAACCAATTTAGGCAGCCGTTTTCCCAGAATCAACCAATCTACGAGGGGTATCCGGAAAGTAAGGTTACAAGATTTTTTTGAAATACAAAGAATGAATATATTTTAATAAAACTTACATGAATTGTAGCAATGGTATTACATTATTTTTCCACATAATCACCATTCAGTTCAATCCTTTTTATCATCCGTGGGATGCGTTTTAGATGCCTGTGTCATAGCCTCCACCTTTTTCAGCCTGTTTTTCACTTCGATTTTCACATCCTTGTCAGAAAAGTGTTTTCCACCCAGGTGTTCCTTCAATTTAGTGAACAGATGATAGTCACTTGGTGTGAGATCGAGGCTGTGAGAGGGGTGGCTTAAAACGTTCCAATCAAATGAAATCAACAACTCTTGTGTTGCATGAGCGGTGTGTGGATGTGCGTTGTCATGAAAGATTCAGACTCCCGCCATCAGCATCCCATGGCATTTTTTTCGGATGGCTCTGCGAAGTTTCTTCATGGTATCACAATATATTTTGTACCCATTTTGTCACATGTTGTCTTGACATTACGTCCTCTCCATAAACTGAAGTGATTAATCGCAGCGATGTTCATGCCCTTAGCACAGTGTGTCCCAACTAGTGTGCCGTGGCACACTAGTGTGCCGTGAGCGATCATCAGGTGTGCCGTGGGAAATTGGAACCTCCAATACCCTTTCTTCCTCCTCCTGCCGAACACTTTTTCTTCTCCACTTGGGCTCCCTTCTTCCCAGCCTTGTTCTGCTTGTTTTGCCTCGCTTTGCTCACGCTGCCGCTTCTGCGGGAGGGGGGAGGGGGGAAGATGTGACCCGTGCGGGTGCTACTGCACAGGCTCGCCCTACGTCTTCCTCCCTCCCCTCCACAGTGCTCTCTGGATATAGGTGAACTACAACTCCAAAACTCAATGTCAATACTCACCAAACTCTTATAGTATTTTCTCTTGGTTATGGTAGTTCTGTGTGGGAAGTTTGATTCCATTCCATCATTGGTGGAGTTCAGAATGCTTTTTGATTGCAGGTGAACTATAACTCCCAGCTGATGAGCAAGACCTTCGTGTGTGTCTTTCTGCCATTCCTGCCAGGATATCTATGCTGTGTTCATCGAAACAGGCCCAGGTTTCACACTGAATGTATAAATACCTTTAAAAACATATTAACTATATGTAGTACTGTGTTAGAGTGGAAACTAAAAGAATTGGCCACCGTGGAAGATTGGTTGAGTAAAGTGGAGGAAATAAAAGACATGGACAAATTGGCCTATGCCCTAAAGGCATCATACGGAAGACCCATAAAGAAGACAGACTGGAAACTTTACAAAGAATATAGAGTAAATGAAAAATATTTTAGCCAAGAAGAACTGCTAAAAGACCCCCCTCCCATGAAAAAGAGGAGAAGAAACAGAATTCAAGGAGAAACCCAATAAGAAAAAATGAAAGAACTATGAATTTAACTGTAACAACGCCAGAATGATAATTTCGGAAGTTACTGATTCCCTTCCCGACTCCCTAAGTTCCTTAATCTATCCCTACCCAATCCCCTCCCCAACGCCCCCTCCCTTACATTCCTGGATCTTACCTTACCCCAGATTCTTAGTTAGAATGTTTTTATGTGTAATTTGGAAAACTAATAAAACTATTTTTTATTAAAAGAAAGAGTGTCATTTTGTGTCATTTTGGTTGGTGGTGTGCCCCAGGATTTTGTAAATGTAAAAAATGTGCCGCGGCTCAAAAAAGGTTGCAAAACACCGCCTTAGCATTTAAGTAATGTATTACAGCGAGAACTTCACACTTGGAGGGAAACGGAATGAGGAAGCTCATCTCTAACCTTCACCACAATGCCAGTTGATGAGCTACTGACGACTGGCACTGCTCGTTGGCTTCTTGCTACATGGCAGTGATACCAACTTCCCCTGAGAAAATTCCTTGTGAGAGTTACGTGCCTTGTAACCTTGCTTTCCAAATAACTCTCATATATGGACACTTTATGTATAAAGATGACTGAAATCAGGATACTGAATATGTGAACTCATACAACACAAGACTGTATTTGCAGTGCAGACAAATCCCTAATGACTAAGAAATAGATTCCATGAATTATCTTGTTATTTTGAGAAACAACATAGACAAACAGATCAAATACATCAAGTTGAAGTTTTGCTTTTCTTTTAAACAACTTAGGTCTTTAAAAGATGAGTTCTCTTTAATATGACCCTTGATGGGGAAAACAATCTTTGATGAAAAGACGAATTTCTGGTCAGAACAAAAAGCTGAAAACATCACTGGAAGCTGTTTACAAAATGAAAAGTGCAAAATTCCACATTATTGTTTTTGCAATAGTGGCAGAAAGAAGTAAACAAACAGTCTGGCCGCTCCATGACCACAGGAACCATCTGGTAACTGTCAGAAATTACCTCCTCCGTTTAGTTGCTTTTCTAGTCCTAGATCAATTCATGCATCCTGTACCTGCTTCTCTTAGAACAAAGTAGGCAAGTGATTAGATGATTAGGTGCTTAGGGGCATTTTCTCTGTGTTTCCTGCATCAAAACAAAACAAACAAAAAGGCAATTTGAGGACACCAGGACCAGAACTGTGTCAAGTATTCTGGGACATCTCCAGGTCAGAGTCAAGTATGCAATGCATGCGCTGTCCTCCCCGAAGACTGGTTAGGAGACATTTAAACTTCAAGTGAAGGCAGACATCTGCTCCTTGCAAAATTAAATGGCCTCTTTTCTAAAAGTTACGCCTATATTTGGCTGCAGCATTCCCATCTGTCAAAAATGCCCAGTTTAACATAATTTTGGGTTAGAAGGGACATCTAGTGGTTTCCAGAGACATCAGCTTTTAAATTGTTGAATGTTTAGTGGGAAAAGATGGGACCTCCAAAAGGATGCCTTTTCTATACCATACTATATAATGTCAAACAGAGTAAAGGTAAAGGTTTTCCCTTGACATTAAGTCCAGCCGTGTCCGACTCAGGGGGTTGGTGCTCATCTCCATTTCTAAGCTTAAGAGCCAGCATTGTCCATAGATGCCTCCAAGGTCATCTGGCCAGCATGACTGCATGAAGCGCTGTTACTTTTCCACCAGAGCAGTACCTATTGATCTACTCACATTTGCATGTTTTCAAACTGCTTGGTTGGCAGAAGCTGGGACTGACAGCGGAAGCTCATGCCGCTCCCCGGATTCGAACCTGCGACTTTTTGATCAACAAGCTTAGCAGCTCAGCAGTTTAACCCACTGCACCACCGGGGGGGTCCACGGTGTGCCTAGACTCAGCTTTATATCAGAAGAATAGATAATGGGAATTTCTTTCTAAGTCTAAGTAACACATTAAAGCCACAAATTAAATGTGGACTTTTCGCCCATAAAAACCTAGCATGTCTTGCATTTTTCAGGTAGCAAATAGTATTGACACAATGATACTGTGTGTCTTAATATGCGTGCAGTTTTATTTTTTTTTTTCAGTGTTGTTTACATTGGGTTGCTGTGCGTTTCCTGGACTGTATGGCCATGTCCCAGAAGCATTCTCTCCTGACATTTCGTCCACATATGATATCGGAGGTGACCCCCCCCCCCCAGGACTCTGTAAAAGATAGTTCAAAACCAAGGAATTCATAGTTTTACCAAGAACACCAGGCTGGAATGATCCCATAATCCCCTCTCTCTCCCCCATGTGGTAACCTAAGGCTCTTCCCATGGCCCCACATGGCAATGCCCCTGTAACCCAGTTATGAACTTTCTTGAATTCTTGTGGGACTTTTGCCTACTTTTGAAGGACTTTCAGAAACTTTTTGGGAACCTTTTCCTTTCAAACCCCATGGACTTTCCTCATGTTTTATGAATTCCAATGGACTCTGGTGGATGGGATGGGCTGATATGAGATAATATGGTTCCTATTTCCCTCCTATATGAATGTATTCCCTATATGCTTTCCCCTTCCCTATGTTCCTATATGAAAATATGAAATGCCACCTTTTCATGACCCCAGCATGCCAAGGCTCAGGGAATCTCTCATTTCCAGGGCCAGCTAATCTCCTAAACAAAGAAGGACTTAACAAGAACACTTGCATGGACAATAACAGCGGACATCCCTTCAAACCTCGGAGTTGGCCCATTTGAAGGATATGTCCCTTGGGCACGCGCTTTCTGACCTCGGAGAATGCCCATCTGGAGGACGTGCCCCATGGTGATTCTTATCATCTATCTATCTATTTATATAATAAAAGTCAGTGTTTGCGGCCGAGCGGTGGGAGGAATATGTGGCAGCGTTTCGATTGGCTGCCACTCTGGGATTATTTGCATAAATGGCTCTGACTGGCCAGCCACCCAACATTCCAACACAGCAGAGAGGAAAAGAAAGGGCCTGAGGCAATTTTTTCTGTTGGAAATGGAATGTTCAGTACCTTCACCCAATACACTTCTAAGGTGACTCAGAGGGAAAGCAAAAGGCCTCAGGCAGTCAGCCACTGCGGCCCACAGCAATGATGGATCAGGACCAAACATGGCAAACAAGGGACCAATGGCCCACTTCACAACCTGGTGTGGTTTAGGGCAGGATGGGCCACGAATGATGGGATTTGCAGTACCTTCACCTCATTCACTTCCCAAACAACACTGCAGCCCCTATAAATCACAGACCAGGCCCAAAATTGACAACAAGGCTTCCTTAACTTGATTTTCCTGACTAGGCCTCAGCTCATGGGATATTGTTAGGCTTCCTCAACTTGATTTTCCTGACTAGGCCCCCAACAATGACAGAACAAGACCAAACTTGGCACACAGACCCCCGAGATGCACCCTACATCCTGGTGCAGTTTGAGGAAGGATGAACCATAGATGAAGGAACTTGCAGTACTTTAATTCACTTCCTTAGAGCACTGTGGCCCACACCAATGGCGAACTATGGCACACAATGCCTTCCTCAAATAACCCGGGCACCGCTGGGTCCCCAAGCTAGTTCCTCATAAAGGGGACATCCTGCCTTTGGGAGGATTTGGATTCCCCATCTCACTCACTCATAGTTTTCATCCCCTTGGCCGAAACCAACAACAAAATACCATCAATCGATCCCATATCCAGGATTAAAGTTATTTCCTTCACTTGGAACAATACAAAAAGCTAGCTTGAGGACTCTTGGAGTAATCGCCAGCACTTGGACAAACATTAAGTCACTTAATCCACTCAACATTTCCTCCCGGTTCATTGTTTCCCGCTTGGACCGCCTCCTCCGCTCTCATTGGTCGAGAACCCGAAGCGGCGCTGGCTTCCTGATTGGTTGAGGCGCCTCCCAGCCAGCTGATGACTCCAACCAATCAGCGAGAAGCCGGCAAGGGGGAAGGGGGTGGGGAATTTGAACTCTGACAGCTCTGTTTTTCTATAAGAATGTAATGTTTTGCATTGTACGGTATGTCAGCTTTTGGGCAAACGATTGCAGCTTGACATCTGCTCCAGCTGGAACAAAATAAACAACTCGGTGGCGTTTCTTCAACTTGGTGAGAATCTTATTCGTGGCAATTCGGGGAAAATTGGATTGGCTTCATCCTGTCTCGCCAGGGCTACATCGGATCCTCTTTGGTGGGTCTGACTGGCCTCTGCCTTCACAGCCAGACCCCCAAATTCTTGCTCAATATCAAATTGACCCACGATGTTGGGAGTTGTAGTTCACCCATAATCAAAAAAGAGTGATTATTACAGATGATGAACTGGAGTTGTAGTTCAAACACATCATTATACATTTTCTAATGTGACCATTCATGAAATCTGAAAAACAAAGAATGAGTACTTCGTGTTGTGGAAGGCTTTCATGGCCGAAATATGATATGAGTTTCCTGGGCAGTACGGCCATGTTCCAGAAGCATTCTCTCCTGATGTTTCACCCACATCTGTGGCAGGAGTTGTAGTTCAAACACATCATTATACATTTTTTAATGTGACCATTCATGAAATCTGAAAAACAAAGAATGAGTACTTTGTGTTGTGGAAGGCTTTCATGGCCAAAATATGATATGAGCTTCCTGGGCAGTACGGCCATGTTCCAGAAGCATTCTCTCTGATGTTTCGCCCACATCTGTGGCAGGAGTTGTAGTTTAAACACATCATTATACGTTTTCTAATGTGACCATTCATGAAATCTGAAAAACAAAGAATGAGTACTTCGTGTTGTGGAAGGCTTTCATGGCCAAAATATGATATGAGCTTCCTGGGCAGTACGGCCATGTTCCAGAAGCATTCTCTCCTGATGTTTCGCCCACATCTGTGGCAGGAGTTGTAGTTTAAACACATCATTATACGTTTTCTAATGTGACCATTCATGAAATCTGAAAAACAAAGAATGAGTACTTTGTGTTGTGGAAGGCTTTCATGGCCAAAATATGATATGAGCTTCCTGGGCAGTACGGCCATGTTCCAGAAGCATTCTCTCCTGATGTTTCGCCCCACATCTGTGGCAGGAGTTGTAGTTTAAACACATCATTATACGTTTTCTAATGTGACCATTCATGAAATCTGAAAAACAAAGAATGAATACTTCGTGTTGTGGAAGGCTTTCATGGCCAAAATATGATATGAGCTTCCTGGGCAGTACGGCCATGTTCCAGAAGCATTCTCTCCTGATGTTTCGCCCACATCTGTGGCAGGAGTTGTAGTTTAAACACATCATTATACGTTTTCTAATGTGACCATTCATGAAATCTGAAAAACAAAGAATGAATACTTCGTGTTGTGGAAGGCTTTCATGGCCAAAATATGATATGAGCTACCTGGGAAGTACGGCCATGTTCCAGAAGCATTCTCCTGATGTTTCACCCACATCTGTGGCAGGAGTTGTAGTTCAAACACATCATTATACATTTTTTAATGTGACCATTCATGAAATCTGAAAAACAAAGAATGAGTACTTTGTGTTGTGGAAGGCTTTCATGGCCGAAATCACTGGGTTGATATGAGTTTCCTGGGCAGTATGGCCATGTTCCAGAAGCATTCTCTCCTGATGTTTCGCCCACATCTGTGGCAGGCCTCCTCAGAGGTTGTGAGGTCTATTGGAAACTAGGCAAGTGATGTTTATATATCTTTGGAATGTCCAGGGTGGGAGAAAAAAACTTTGTCTGCTTGAGGCAAGTGTGAATGCTGGAATTTGCCACCTTCCTTAGCATTGAATGGCCTTGCAGCTTCAAAGCCTGCCTGGAGGAATAATTTGTTGGTGCTATTAGCTGCCCCTGATTGTTTCATGTCTGGAATTCCCCTGTTTTCAGAGTGTTGTTCTTTATTTACTGTCCTAATATTAGATTTTGTTCATTTTCATGGTTTCTTCCTTTCTGTTGAAATTGCCCACATGCTTGTGGATTCCAATGGCTTCTCTGTGTAGCCTGACATAATGGTTATTAAGAGTGGTAATAGATCAGTGGTAATATTCAAACACTACAGCAGCTCGTTAAATAGCTTATGAAGGCATTAAAACGTCAACAAGCAAACATGAATCTATTTACTTTCCCTCAAAACCCGCCCATCCCCTCTATTTACTTTCCCATATTAAATGGCAAGCAAGGAAACTTTTGGCGCCATTAACCTCAGGGAGAGCAGGGTGGGTTATTGAATATTCATGAGTGGGGCGGGGCCAGGGCCAGAGCGCTCTGAAGGAGAAGGGGAGGAGAACGTCAGGGCAAGAAGGGAGATTTAAATATTCATGACCGGGGCGGGGCCAAGCGAGAGCGTTCTGAAGAAGAGGGGGTGTTGGAGCGAGGCTATTGAATATTCATGAGTGAGGCGGGGCCAAGCGAGAGCGTTCTGAAGAAGAGCGGGACGTCAGGATATTGAATATTCATGAGCGGGGTGGGAACATGAGAGCGTTCTGAAGAAGAGCGGGACGTCAGGGCGAGAAGGGGGCTCATTGAATATTCATGAGCAGGGTGGGACCAAGCGAGAGCGTTCTGAAGAAGAGGGAGACGGCAGGGCGAGGAGGGAGCTTATTGAATATTCATGACCGGGGCGGGGCCAAGCTTGAGCGTTCTGAGGGGGAGGGGGAAAGCAGAAAGGCGGGAATTTTAAAGCCATGCCATTAAAGGGTATTAGACTTAACTCAAGGGAACTCTTACTGAGGGGAACACAAATCCTGTGGTAACCCATATGCATTTGGTCAGAGTTGTATAGTTTTTGACACACTTCTAATTTGTTTTTCACACACTTCATAAATGCACTAGACACACATAAAAGCATATATAAAGGGGCCTAATTAAAAATAAACATTTTAGAAGCCCACATTCCCCAAATGAGGAAAAACTATGAATTCAAATCAACAAAAAAGTGATTCATATTTCTGAACACAAGGAGGTTATTGTTACAATCTTTGTGTATTCTTTTAGTTTGTCTGATAGGCATTCTTTTAGTTTGTCTGATAGGCAAATAACTTGAAAGTTTACCTCAGGTAATATCAGTATATACTATTAATACTATGAGGAAATCGGTGATTTCATATATTTTGAGGGATTGGAAACCCCTGTCGAAATGAGAATTACCTCAGGTTTTAGTAATACATGCCTAGTGTTTTGAGTATTAAATCCAGGCCGAAAACAAAAACATAATAATGTGAAAACGAAACTAAGGAATACTTTGAAACCCAAAACAATAGCGAAAAGGTTCACTGTTTAAGAATATGGCTAATTTAGCATGGCAGGAATGAGGCCCTACAGATGTTTTCGGCCTACGTGATGAGAGATTAGGAGCGCTTTATGGGGGGATCTCTAAAAATAGACAAATACGCAACCCCAAAACATTGGGGAGGGGACAGGCACTCTAGGGAATCCTGAGGTTTTCTGCTTTAATCTGGAATTATGTGTCCGAGTTGCCAGATAATCTGGGATAAAACACCTGGAGGAAGGCCCAGTTTGCCCATGCCTGGCCCCTGTCAGCCGCTTGGGGCCTGAAGATGATATATTTACCAAAACACCTGGATCCATTCTGTGCCTATTGAGATGCATCCTAAGATGATATATTTACCATCCATTCTGTCCCTATTGACTTTACTTCTTCTATCAGGCATTTTCACTATAATTAATTCCTTCAGAGAGCCTAAATTGGGGGATATAGGCCATTATTTGGAAGTTGCTCTACTTATACCTGTCAGGTATATCTGATATATGTTTCCTTCTTGTCTTCTGCATCCATAGATTCACCCATCAACAGTTTCAAAGAAGTATGCCTTAATTTTGACATTTTATATAAGGGGCACCATTTCGCTACAACATTGCACATAATAGGACTCGAGCATCCGCTTGTTTCGGTATCCAGAGGGAGCTGGAACCAAAGCTCAGCACATACCATTATTAGTATTATTATTATTATTATTATTAGTTCCATTTCGCTAAAACCTAAGACATTGCACATAAAGAACTCGAGCATCTGCTGGTTTTGGTATCCAGAGGGAGCCTGGAACCAAAGCTCAGCACATACCATTATTATTATTATTATTATTATTATTAGTTCCATTTCACTAAAACCTAAGACATTGCACATAATAGAACTCGAGCATCCGCTGGTTTCGGTATCCAGAGGGAGCCTGGAACCAAAGCTCAGCACATACCATTATTATTATTATTATTATTATTAGTTCCATTTCACTAAAACCTAAGACATTGCACATAATAGAACTCGAGCATCCACTGGTTTCGGTATCCAGAGGGAGCCTGGAACCAAAGCTCAGCACATACCATTTTTAGTATTATTATTAGTTCCATTTCACTAAGACCTAAGACATTGCACATAATAGAACTCGAGCATCCGCTGGTTTCGGTATCCAGAGGGAGCCTGGAACCAAAGCTCAGCACATACCATTTTTAGTATTATTATTAGTTCCATTTCGCTAAAACCTAAGACATTGCACATAATAGAACTCGAGCATCCGCTGGTTTCGGTATCCAGAGGGAGCCTGGAACCAAAGCTCAGCACATACCATTATTAGTATTATTATTATTATTAGTTCCATTTCACTAAGACCTAAGACATTGCACATAATAGAACTCGAGCATCCGCTGGTTTCGGTATCCATAGGGATCCAGGAACCAAAGGTCAGCACATACCATTATTATTATTATTATTATTAGTTCCATTTCACTAAGACCTAAGACGTTGCACATAATAGGACTCGAGCATCCGCTTGTTTCGGTATCCAGAGGGAGCTGGAACCAAAGCTCAGCACATACCATTATTAGTATTATTATTATTATTAGTTCCATTTCGCTAAAACCTAAGACATTGCACATAAAGAACTCGAGCATCTGCTGGTTTTGGTATCCAGAGGGAGCCTGGAACCAAAGCTCAGCACATACCATTATTATTATTATTATTATTAGTTCCATTTCACTAAGACCTAAGACATTGCACATAATAGGACTCGAGCATCCGCTGGTTTCGGTATCCAGAGGGAGCCTGGAACCAAAGCTCAGCACATACCATTATTATTATTATTATTATTAGTTCCATTTCACTAAGACCTAAGACATTGCACATAATAGAACTCGAGCATCCACTGGTTTCGGTATCCAGAGGGAGCCTGGAACCAAAGCTCAACACATACCATTATTATTATTATTATTACAAAATTATTAAGAGTGGTGATTTGTTGGATCACAAATATGCTGACGAGACTCTTGTCATCTCTTTCCTAAATCCTCTTAAGGCGGCCGAATTCCTGAATTGCTCTCCGGAATCAATAATGAGCCAGATGAAGGGCAAGAGAAAGAAGGCAAGTCAACCAAAAAATGGGTTCTTGACGGTAGGTAGGTCAGTCGGTTTGGATAGCTCGTTTTGATCTGGCTACGGTCGTCCACGCTCTGGTCACATCCCGAATAGATTACTGCAACGCGCTCTACGTGGGGCTGCCTTTGAAGACAGTTCGGAAATTACAACTAGTCCAACGGGGGGCAGCCAGACTACTAACTGGAGCTACATACAGGGAGCATACCACCACCCTGTTGTGTCGGCTCCACTGGCTGCCGGTCCAATTCCGGCTCAATTCAAAGTGCTGGTTTTGACCTTTAAAGCTCTATACGGTTCTGGCCCAGCTTACTTGTCTGAACGCATCTGCCGCTACGTCCCACCTCGTACTTTAAGATCATCCGGGGATGCCCTGCTCTCGCTCCCGCCAGTGGGAACGAGGGAGAGGGCCTTCTCGGTGGTGGCCCCCCATCTGTGGAATGCGCTCCCTAGCGACATACGATCAATTCCATCCCTCCTGACATTTAGGAAAAAAGTGAAAGCCTGGATGTGGGACCAGGCGTTCGCATAGTAGCACAGGACAGCACTTTAGTAGTTTTAATGGAAAGTTGGTGAATAGGGCTCAATGCTTTTATGGACGGAACACTGTTTTTAATATAGGTGAGTGCATAGGATGTGTGAATATAATTGTATTTTAATGTATTTTAGTGTCGAATGCTGGAGGGTTTTATATTGTGTTTTTATACTGCGATTGTGATGTAGGCATCAAATTGTGCCTTTTGGAAGCCACTCTGAGTCCCCCCTCGGGGGTTGAGAAGAGCGGGGTAAAATGCCGTAAATAAATAAAAATAAATTTTGGAAGAGTCCTAATACACAGGTTACATTGTATTTTATTGTAACTGTTTTTATTGCTTTTATTGTATTGCCTTGTTCTGAGTGTGAACCGCCCCGAGGCATTTGGGAGTGGCGGTTGATAAATCTAATAAATAAAATAAAAATAATAAATAAGAGGCTGCATTCTGCCTGAAAATATTAGATCAGCAGTTACTTGACAGTTTTGCAGATTTCCCCCCCTATAATTATACCTTCTTGGAAGATACATCTGGTGTCAAAAATCTCACTTTCTGTGGTGATATCTACATTGCACTACTATATTCTGTGAATACTGTGGTGTAATGTAAAATAAACCCGTGTAGTTCACATTTGATCAGCCCACACATTGCCTTGCCAGAGGAAGAAAATCTGCCACGCAAAAACAAGTAGTTTACTCTTCGTAGTTCAGAACAACATATGTACAATGTGAGCAGTTTCATGAACTCACATAATATCCTTTTTATGATAGATTTAAAATTGTCTTTCTTTTGTCCATGGGGATAAACTTCAGCAGCTCATGAAGAGAGAGGACGCTCCAAACTCTGTCTCTGTCTCTGTCTCTGTCTCTCTGTCTCTGTCTCTCTGTCTCTGTCTCTGTCTCTCTCTCTCTCTCTCTCTCTCTCTCTCTGCTTCTCACTTCTTCTCTCTGAATACCTACATAGCTTAAGCCTGAACAAAAATGTAACCATATCCAAAAGTCCCAGGCTCAGCCATCTCCCCGGGCATTGCCCAACCAATGCATCTTATTTTACAGTTGACACACATAAATACTCACTGATTCCTTGCATGCTCCAACAAATACAGGCAGAACACCTTTTTTCCATAACTCTTACATGAGTAAATTTACTTTCCTAGGGATAGATTTCCTCTCACTTAATGTTGTCTCACCTCTGTTTGTAACTATGAGTTGTATGTGTTGGAAATAGCAACCTTCCACAAGTGTCTTACACTAGATATTTGTTAATGTATATAATTCAGATTGCTTACTGTATTGTATGCAGTTTTCCTTAACTCTATGTTGTAGGTGGGGCTGCAAACCATGATTTCAGATCTGGGACTATTCAGGACTCAGACTCTATTTTAGAAACTGTAAGCTTTTACAAGCCAGTAGAAACAGAATCCTTAGATAGAGACTCTGTTAGACTCTCAGAACAGAGAACTGCTTTAGACTTGGACTGTTGCTTATAAGAAAGATGCCCTGTGTTGTTGGTACAGGAAACTACAGTACTTCATCATATCCTATCTGTAACTATGCAATATACCTGTATTCTGAATACATGAAGTTTGTGAGTAAACCAACTATGTTATTTTAACAAATATTTGGTCTCTTGAGAGCATGATTTAAATCAAGATGTTTTAAGGGAGAGTAGATGTATTTGGGCAACTGAAAAGAACACTTATGAAACTTTGCTATATATGTGTTTTTTGTGCATTGGCATAACTTTGGCATATCTTTGGCATTGGCATATGCCCCTGGTGGCGCAATGGGCTAAGCGGTTCGAAACTGGGGAGAGCGGGTTGAGCTCCCTCTGTCAGCTCCAGCTCCCCATGCGGGGACATGAGAGAAGCCTCCCACAAGGATGGTAAGACATCAAAACATCTGGGTGGCCCCTGGGCAACGTCCTAGCAGACGGCCAATTCTCTCACACCAGAAGCAGCTTGCAGTTTCTCAAGTTGCTCCTGACACGGAAAAAATAGGAAACAATCTAGGTATATCAGTTTAACAGCTGAGAAACCTAATTGCCTTCCATGACTACTAGTGGAAATTTACCACTAAGGAAAAGGTTAACTCAAGCAAGTTTTTAACTCTTCTCAGGTGATTCCTGGTTTTCCCAAAAGGTTATGAGTGCCATTTTCAAAAAGGTTATTGAGATTTCCATTTCCCAAAAGTATGTTAGTGGAACGTAACTCAGGGACTGCCTGTACTGCACAGATTTGGCCTGATTCAAAATGTAACAGTTTACTAAAACAGGACTTGGTTGGAAATGTAGAGCTTGCCATCACAAGGGACACTTTTCCCCCTCATATGACAAATAGTAAAAAGGTACATGGATTCCTTGCCAATGTTGCCAGAAAATTAATATTAACATTTTTCTTCTTTGTGTGAAAGTTTTTTAAATAATGCCTTCCAGTTCAATTCCATGTATTATTTAAAAGTGAGCACTTCTTAATAAATATATTCAAAATGATAGATATGCAACTCAATAATAAGCATGTTATCCCAGGCTGAAATTCAAGGAGAATTCAAGAATTCAATAAATGAACATAGGTAGTATTTTCCGTGGCTGAGTAGATAAAATCCTAGTCCACTGGAGTCATCGTCAAACATTCAAACCACTACACCATGCTGGCTTTCTTTCCCAAAACAAATATGCTCTTAAGACTGGCTTTTGCAGTCCCAGACATTTGCAAATGTTTGTTATTTGTACCAGCATTCAACCCCACAATGACACTCAGGGGTGACCATCCAAGTTTTGCCACCTTTTAAAATGATTTCATTTATGAGCATCTAGAACATGGAACAAAAATCTGCCAAAATATTGACACTTTTTATCAAAGATTATACTTCTGGGGAGACACATTTTGCAAAATAATGAATGCAGAGCCCGGAAATTATCTGTCTTTTTGGAACAAATAGGCACTCGCAGGATGTGAAAATTTACAAACCATTTTGAGTCAGGAAGGAAGCCTTGAATGTTGATTATTCCTTTTCTATGAATAAATCACAATATATCTATGAACAAGTTCCATCATCATGATTTATTTGCTCTGTTTCTATTACTGAATAATTTTTTTAGCCTCATCCTACCATGATTAAATAGATTGTCATGCAAGAAGGATAATCGAGCCTGGCAGCCTGATGAATCATTGTATTAAATCTACATATTTCAATTTTAATATAGTCTAATTTTTTTTAAAAAAAACATTGATGATATAATGCAAAAAAATAAATAACTTATATAGACTTTACCTGAGAAAACAATGGTGAGTGGTACACTTACAAATGGCAGGATATTACAGGCCAGGTAAGTTTTCCTTTGGGAAAAAAACCCTTCCTTCCATTCAGCTAGTTAATACTATTTATTTGTTTGTGAAGTGAGATTATACTGTGCCATTTGTCCTGTCTTGCTCATTTCTATCCAGAACTTGAAAAGGCTGCTTACTTCGAATACAATTTCCAGAACTTCCAGGAGTTAACAGGAGAATTATAAAACAATCATAGAGTTAAAAGGAACACTGAGGGTTGTCCAATTCCCTGGGACAGGCCCCTAGCAAACCTTTTGAATCATTATCCGAATACCCCCATGCCTATGGGATATATTGAGCATGGTGATCAGATCATGATATGAATAAACATAACCATTTAAATAATGTACCAGTAAGGCCTTCTTGTGGACCACCCTGAGAATTTGGGGGGGAGGGCTGAAGCCCCTCAACACCCCCGGCTACATGAAACTGAAAACGTTTCCCAGGCTGTACTTCATAATATTGGACCTGCTCATTTTATAGACACCTTCCTCTTGCAATTCACCCATGCCGTCCTTTTAATCCCTAGTAATGTGACTTTTAAAAGCTACATATGAGTTTGTGCAGCAACTCAGGCCCCTTCTGCACTGCCATATAACATCCAGGCTATCTGATTCGAATTTGATTATGTGGCAGTGTAGACTCATGTAATCCAGCGGATTATGTGGGTTTTCTGCTTTGATAATCTGTATTAAATGGCAAGGGGCCCCTGGTGGCGCAGTGGGTTAAACCGCTGATCTGCTGGACTTGCTGACTGAAAGGCTGGCAGTTCGAATCTGGGGAGTGTGGTGAGCTTCCACTTAGACCCAGCTTCTGCCAACCTAGCAGTTCAAAAACATGCAAATGTGAGTAGATCAATAGGAACCACTTCAGCAGGAAGGTAACGGCACTCCATGGAATCATGCTGGCCACATGACCTAGGAAGTGTCTACGGACAACACTGGCTCTCTGACTTAGAAATGGAAATGAGCACCACCCTCCAGTCGGACACGGCTAGACAACGTCAGGGGAAACCTTTACCTTTAGTATTATATGGCAGTGTATAATGGGCCTCAGCATTAACATAACCATTAGTATAATATTCATGTATCTTTATTCCGCCTGAGAGTTTAATTTCCTTATCTTTATATCTTCTATGTATTTATTGGTTCTCCCCCAGGCTAGTTTTAGGAGGCGAGAAAAAAGGATGACATCTTCTCTAGGAACTGACTATACCTTAATTCCTAACCAGAGATATCGACGTAGCTGTCGTCATTCCAGCAAAGTCAGCAATACTCAAGACACAGAGTCTTCATCTCAGTCAACCCTTGGGAATTTCAAAACACTCCCTTTAGAAATATTTCACATGGTTTTACAGTATCTGCCAGGTAAGAATTTTTCAGGTTTGTAGTTTATCTTCTACAACAGATTTACCTTATTTGCCCAACGTAGCATCTATATCAGTTGCCGGTCCATATATAACAAGGCACTGTACAGCATTTATAAAATCTAATCTATCCATTCTGGATGCAGTGCTATGATCCCTGGAGCATCTCCCAGGATCTGTGAGACACCACAGACTCCCACTTCTACAGGTTGAGAAGGGAAGAATCGACTAGAGCAGGGCTGTCCAACTGGTGGCCCGCAGGCCGTATACACCCCCCACGGACCCTTCCCCACGGCCCCCTACCCTCCTGCAAGCTATCTGCTTTTTAAGTTTAAAAAAATTAAAAAAATATTTTTGAATTTTTAAAAAATATTTTTTGGAATATTTTTTTTCGTGGCGGGGGGGTGAGGGGTGGGGCGGGGCAGGGAGGAGGAGCAGGCTCCCTTCCTCCTCCTCCTACTTCCCTCCCTCCCTCCCCCTCTCCCTCCCTCCCTCCTTTTCTCTCTCTTTCCCCCTTTCATTCCTTCCCCTTCCACCACCTGAAGGAAAGAGGGAAGGAGAGAGTGCACAAGCAAGAGGGGGCGTGGCCAGAGCAAAAAAGGGGCGGGGCCGAGTTCGGAGCGCACGGGGGGTGCTCATCCATTCCCTTTCTGGCTTCCTCCTCTTCTGAGGATTCGTGCCAAGTTTGGTCCTGATCCATCATTATTTGAGTCCACAGTGCTCTCTGGATGGAGGAGGACTACAACTCCCAAACTCAAGGTTCAGTACTTTCTGTTGCTCTCATGAGAGTTTAGGTTTGATTCAACATGGCTGAGGAATGCTTTGATTGTATTTTCCCCTTATGGCAGAAGGAGATAGGACTGGATGGCCCTTGGAGGTCTCCTATTCTAGGAACCCATTGTAATTATTATTATTATTATCATCATCATCAGAGGCTGAATGGTCATCTGTGAGGAATGCTTTGATTGTATTTTCCCCTTATGGCAGAAGGAGATTGGACTGGATGGCCCTGGATGGCCCTTGGAGGTCTCCTACTCCAGGAACCTGTTGTTGTTGTTATTATTATTATTAGCAGAGGCAGAATGAATATTATGCCTTATCATTCAGGGTTATAGGCCTGTGTGGAAGGGCCCTGGCTTCTTATTTGACTTCCTTTCCACACATCTGAATAAAATCCCATGTTATTTGCTTTAAACCAGATTATATGAGTGTGGACTCCGATAATCCAGTTCAAAGCAGGTATTCTGGGTTATATGGCTGTGTGGAAGGGCCCTGAGTCCACACTGCAATATAATCCAGTTCAAAGCAGGGACTGGGACTTGAGACTGGGATTTTGGTGTTCATCTCTATCTCCAAGTCAAAGCCCCGGTGTCCTCCACAGACACCTCCAAGGTGGGGAGAGGGCGGAGCCGGGGAGGGGGCGGAGCCGGGGAGGGGGCGGAGCCAGGGGCGGAGGCAGACCCTTTGGCCCCCCAGGTCATCAGTAACCGGAATTCCGGCCACAGGTCCGGTAGAAGTTGGACAGCCCTGGACTAGAGGATTGTGGGAGTTGTACATTTTGTACAAGAAAACAGGCAAGTGGGTTGTTGTAGGTTTTTCGGGCTGTATGGCCATGTTCTAGAAACATTATCTCCTGACGTTTCGCCTGCATCTATGGCAGCCATCCTCAGAGGTTGTGAGATCCTACAACCTCTGAGGATGCCTGGCATAGATGCAGGCAAAACATCAGGAGAGAATGCTTCTAGGGCTTCTAGACTAGAGCATGGCCATACAGCCCGAAAAACCTACAACAACCCACAGTAATTCCAGCCATGAAAGCCTTCGACAATGCAGCTGGTCAAGTATCTACTCAAACTCTGCTGTCTGGCAGCATGGAAAATTTGTATTTTGAAGAGAGGGTTGTCTTATTGAAAAGGTAGATTTTTTTTCTGGAAGCATTAGGAGATATAGCTACATCTCTTGATACATATACTTGACCCATGTCTGCGCTTTGCAGTATGGAGAGAGATGAAAATTAAGCTTAGTCAAAGAAAGTTCACCAACTCTTGTCTTAAGGTAAATACTAGCCTTCCATAGGCTCTGACATAACACAGTTGCTCAGTTCTATTTGCTTCTGTCCTGTAAGTGAAATTTCTGCATAATGGAGAACTTTCCAAAATGTTTGTTGAACTCCACATGAGTTCTCAGAGAGATTTAAAAAGTCTAAGATATATAATGAGAGTGTATGCAGGAATCAGACTTGGGTTAAATGGATTCTCAAGGGGCAATATTGACTTGGATAAAGTGACAGATAATCACTGTTGTTTTATTAGAGATAGATGCCAGTTCACAAACACATATAGCTCTGTTGGCTGGCTTCAAATCTCTACACTGGTTAGCCAAAAGCCAAAAACAAAACAACATTTGGTACAGAAGAGTACCTTAAGGTGAATCTCACACTAGGGACAGATAACAGCTTTTACCAGAGCTAGATTCAAGCAACTTAATTCCACGATAAGAACAGGACGATTTCAAAAAATACCTTACCATGAAAGAACATGCACCTGTGGTTCACCAACCATGAGGGACATTGTGCATATTTTGTTTGACTGTTGTCTATATGCCTAGGTAAGATCCCAATATCTACAACTGCTTTGGGTTAGAATGACCAACTGGGATCCAATTGCCAAATTGTCATGCTTTCAAACCGTCCTACACTTTGTCCACTGCATAGCTAAATTCATTATAAAAGCCAACCCACCTGAGATATCTATATTTCTCACTAAATGGGGTCCTTTGTCATGCTATGAATTTACGCATCTAAATTCTCCAACTAATTGTTTTACACTCGTCACTACTCTTCTTGCAATTTAATCCAATTTCACCAAACTTATTAATCAAGTTTTGTTGTATTTTAATTTATTTTAGTTAACTATTACAGGAGTGGGTTGTTGTAAGTTTTTCGGCCTGTATGGCCATGTTCCAGAAGCATCCTCAGATGCAGGCGAAATGTCAAGAGAGAATGCTTCTGAAACATGGCCATGCAGCCCGAAAAACTCCAACAACCAGTGATTTCGGCCATGAAAGCCTTTGACAATACATTATCATAGGAGTTTTAGGATAGTGATTAGTGTCAATATGTTTGTGTAGCTTTGTCTTTTATTGTTGATATGGTCAGTGGACTAATCAATAAACAGATCTATGTATTAGAGAACAGAGATCTCCAGGCTGTTACAGGTTTCCCTTTTCTCTTTTTCCTTTTATTCAGTGAAGGATATCAGCAAGCTAAGCATGGTATCAAAGACTCTCGGCAGCCGCCTTATTAATTACATCTCAACTCCTACAGGAAACAAAAGGCTTTTGGTGCAGAACTTTCATAATTCTGAATTCTTTGTCTGCCGGATGGGAATCTCCATTCTAGAGCATTACAGATGCTTAGGTGACTATCCACAAACCCCGCCCCACCCTTTTAATTATTTTTTTTTTACAAAATACAGAAAGATACAGAAGAGGTAAAATTGTAGAAGTCAAGACACAAAATTAAGCTGACAGCAGAAAACATAGTTACAAATTGTATCCTGCTAAATAATAGGAAACTAATACAGGATGGGAGGAATTTCCCATACCGTACAAATCAAAACAAGATTTGGAGTCAAATAGTGAACAAAGCTTAGTAGCTCAATAAATGGCTATAAAGCCATGTTTCAAAACTTACATGGGAAATTAGGCTTTTTTATGATGAACAAAAATGGAGCTGAAACTCCCCCTTAATGTCCCATCTCTATGTCCCATCTCGCAGTCTAAGATCATCTGGGGAGGTCCTGCTCTCGCTCCCGCCCGCATCGCAAATGCGGCTGGTGGGAACGAGAGACAGAGCCTTCTCAGCGGTGGCCCCTCGCCTATGGAACGCACTCCCAAACGAAATAAGATTGACTCCATCTCTCCTCGCTTTTAGAAGAAAGCTAAAGTTATGGTTCTGGGACCAGGCCTTTGGGCAGCAGATGTAAATTGTACCTTTGGATTTGACTGGATTGACACTTTGGACTTGACTGGACTGACAATGTGTTCTGCTTGATGGCTTTAATTAATTATTGTTGTATGTAGTGGTTTTTAATGTAATGTTTTTAATTTTTTTTAATGCTTTTTAATGATGTTGATTATATGGTGTATTTTTATATTGTGTTGTGGTGTTGCGGCCTGTAGTGCTGCAAATGTAAGCCGTGCTGAGTCCCCCTGCGGGGGTGAGAAGCTACAGGGTGCAAATACCATAAATAAATAAATAAACTGCTATGATGTCCATAGCATTGTAAAATGCTTTTATTTATAGTTTCCCATATTCCATCAAAACACAGACGAGCTAAATAGAACCCATGAAGAAACTGGACAAACATTGACTGTGTTCAAGGTGTCTTTGGTCTCTGTTCAAGGTTTCCTGACACACTACACATATTCTAACACTAGTTAACATCCCAGCCTCATGAGGGCCCCCTTGGTTAGTCTATCATATCTCCTTTCTGGTTCATAGCCAGCATCACACTACACTCCAATAACTCAACCTACCATATGGCTACCTATTCATCTTGCCCTTAAGCAACATCTTCCCTCCTCTATTTGTATCCTAAACACTATAGTTAATATTGAACTTGTCGTCACCTTATCACCATACCCACAACTTTTGCATTTCTATGGCTATATTCACACATACAATCTGCCTGTTTCTAGGCACATCCACCCCTATGCATCTGGGGAGGTAGACTACCAACCTGATTTTCCCAGTCTTTAAACTGTAGCAAGATCCCTTTGTATATTGATATTCCTTGAAAGGACAGATGCATATGCCGAACTTTTGCAGTAGTTCGAGTCTACAACATAAGTGTAATAAAATTATCATTGAATAACGATACAGTATAAATCTCATCCTAAAGTTCAGCAAAACTGTGTAAAGCACAAAATATTTTATAATTCATGGGAAGGCAGCTGAAAATTACCCTTTGGCTGGATCCCCCCCCCCCCCAATGAATTATAAAGTAAATGAATGTAAATATGAAAAAATGTAAATTGGAAATATTCAAGCAGAGTTCAGTAAAACTTTTTTTTGGCATCTTACAAGAATTCCTTGCTACTTACATTTCTAGAATTAATAGTACAGAATATTTTACCAGGGTAACTATACCATACAAGATTTATAATTCCGCCAGAAGCTGTAATGTTGAATAAATCTGTTGTGGGGAAGACATGTTTTGCTTTTTCATCATGTAAATAATTGAAATCTAGCTTCCACCTGCAAATAAGTTCATATATAATGTTTTAAGTTGCTTAATGTCAATGTAGTTTTGCAGAAGTATCTCGGGGTCAACAAGATGGACTTTATATAAATTTTAACACGACTCCCCATTTGCACAAGCAATCTCTATACACATATGTATAAGAAATACATGTTATATCTTTCAATTCCATCAAATTAGTTTCAGTAGAGGTCATTTTGAAAGAGAGATGTAATAGCATGATGCTTAATTTCTTTCTGAAAATTCCAACATCTGCTTTCCTCAAATAGACTTCAGTATAAAAATGGGGGAAGCAAAGCATAAAAAATATCTAGTGTCACCTTTTGAGGCCAGTTTATTTATGTTTGCACATGCATTTGTTGGTTCCTCAGATTCTGTGATGAAATACAATGCCAAGTTATAAATAGGGAATATGTTTGCACAATTAGAACATTAAACCTAGACCTGCTGATAGACTTTATAAACTAGCGGGCATTCCCCCCCTCCCCGATGTGCAATGAGAATTTGCTGCCAGTTGCGAGAGAAATGAGGTTGAACACTGTAAAAGCCACCCACTATATGGCTATCAGTCTCCTCCCAATAAAGTTAAATCAAGGGAAAGTTTCATGAGAACCACAACTCCTTTTAATGTTTCTTCAGCAACAGTAAGAATATCCCTCTGGGCAGCAAAATCAGGCAATTCCAACTGGATGGCCCCCCAGGAGGGTCTTCTTCTAGGGGCAAACCAAGAATGGGCAACTTTGAAGTCCCTGAACAGACTCAGAAGTGGATTTTTTTTACATCTAAATATGGAATAGCATAATTGTGGGAGTGAAATGGAATACAGAGATGGGCAATTAGGTTAAACCTACACCTTTGACTTTGGGTTGTTGTAGGTTTTTCGGACTGTATGGTCATGTTCTAGAAGCATGAAGTGTGTGTGTGTGTGTGTGTGTGTGTGTGTGTGTGTGTGTGTGTATTGCCCACACTGGTAATTCACTGCCAGTTTTCTCAGACAATTTAGTGTTTACCCAGATCATTAGAAAAAAACCAGTAATTTTCCATTGACTTGGGCATTTTTTGCCTACCACAAACAGTTTAAAATTATACAACATGAGAAACCAACTCTTGTCACTTCCTCTTTGTGTGCTATGTTATATAATCTGTAATAAATTCTCTTCCTACATCATTTTGGGGGGCTGGACTTCTACCGTCTCTGAAAAACAAGAATGACACTATTTTCTCAACAGTATTTTCAAATTCATTTGTGTTCCTTTTTAATACTATTGCTTAGCAAATGTCATTTTTAAGAATGATGTAATCTTTCTTGCAAAGCTCAAAATCTTACATATGTGACCTTTTCAAAACTATTATATCTAAAATGTTTTGATGTGCAAGCCTCAGAACAAGAAAAGATGAATTTGGCATAGGCATTACAACATTTCTCCTTTACAGATTGCTCTATAACTCATTTAACTTGGAGCACTTTGACTTTGTCAAAATCACTTGAATTACCTTTAAGCATTCATTTAAGTAAAGACACTTCAACTAGTAACGGAAATACTAGACATATATATAGTACTGTTCATTGTATATGCTATATATAATACAGGCAACATGGATGTTTCTCAGAAGTCTTTGATTTTGTGATAGAAGCAACAAGTAGAGGAGGGGGGTACACATTTTCAATGAGTAGTACCATTAGCTTATAATTGAGTCCATTGGCAGGAGAGGAGAAAGTAAACAAGGAAGAAAATAATTTTCTGGAAAAACAGATCTTCAGGGATTTAAAAGAAGAGAATAGCTATCGTCTTAAAGAAGAACTTTCCAAACTTTTATATAATATTTGGTGACACACTTTTTAGACGTGCATCCTTTTGTGACACAGTAATTCAGTTTTACTGACATACAGAAGGTTAACCCAAACCCTTATCAGAGTTTCATACAGTGTGTGTGTATGTGTGTGTGTGTGTGTGTGTATACAGTATATATAATGTATAATACATATGTTTCATATAATCATAGGGACTACGTGCAACACACTAGTCTGGTGTGTCCCAAAATAACACTTTGGAAAGCTTTGCTCTAAAGCAATGTAAGGTCTTGCTTCCATTTCATAATTCAGTACAGGATTTCATCTTTTAGTAACGATCCTTAAAATATTTTGTTTAAAATATTGTTGTGTGCTTCTCTTCCTTTGTAGGTTTGTTGCTGAAAAGGTGTACCTTCCTGCTTCCTACAAAGGAAAGGCTGAAATACATACAAAAGATATTTGCAGAAGTAAGCACTGAATGGCATTCTTTTTTTAAAAAAAGGCATTGAACCTATTAGCATATTAATTTTCTTGTGTCAGTTAATTAATGAACAAAGATACACTGAGGGATTTTTTGTCTAATTTTTATAGGTTTCCTGTTTTAAGCTTATTGGTTGTGTGGATCCTTTGCACTGTTCCGGACTACTGTGTTATGGGGTGTTTTTACAGGTAAAAACAACAAAGAGCTTGTGATCCCTTAAATACTGACAGTTTTGCTATCGGATAATATTGAATCTAGTACATTTTGTCATTTTTCAATGAACCCAGAGAAATACCAAACTGCATTAGTTCTACAATGTAGGTGACCTCACAGTAACTATCTATGCCAGTGGACAGGTCAGTGGGAGGGGAGAAAACACTAGAGCAGTGGTTCCCAACCTGTGGTCCATGGACCACCAGTGGTCCACAAGAATTAAAATATGGTCTGCGGCCTCGCTGTTGCAACAAGAGCAACTGGTCTCGCAAAACACTCTTATAGTGCCGAGGCTTATTAAATATGGTTTTCTGTGGGTGAGCAGATGGTGACTACTGGGTGGCATATGTTCTGTATCAGAAACTAGAGCTGATGTGGTCTATTCAACATAATTTTCCTGAATCAGCACCCCAAATAACCAAACTGAATATAAAGTTGACCTAATACTGATTCATAATCCTTTTTGTACTAATGTTGGAGAGTGGTCCGTGGTCAAAAAAGGTTAGGAACCACTGCACTAAAGAAATAGGCTGATCAGATACGGCAGATATGACAATTCCGTACTCTTTTTATCATTTTCCCTAAGTGTTTGGAGGTATTATTGCTTTTCGGAGGTATAATATTAACGTAAGTGTGGATAGGTTACTTTTTTGGGCTACAATTCCCACACTTCCCCAGACAGCATCATGCTGGCTTGAAGATTCAAGGCATCACCCAAAATAGCAACCTTTTTCTAGTCCTCTTTTCCAGGTCATCTCTCATCTTCTGCTACTCATCCCTCACCCCTGACTATTAAAGGCACATGATAAAATTCACTGAAAAAATACACACAAGTATTGTTATGTCTGTATTATCTTAATTTTTATTTTTCAGACCTTAACAGCTGGCTGGGATGAATTAGAATGTCATCGGGTTTACAATTTCCTTTGTGAAATGAACAATTTACTCCGCAGAGTACAGACAGTTGTCAGCAGCAAACCTGGTAAGTAGTATGTTAGGCAGCATAGGGTTATTTCAATGTCTTTGTTATTTGTATTGTTTTAATTGTTTTTTATTTGTCCATTGCGTTGGGAGCTCTTGTGGGCTGCAAGACCATACAGAAATATTTTTAAATACACATCCTGCAGTGTTCTTGCTTTGAAGTATAGAGATTAAGAACAAGACTGTAAATTTCAAAAAGTGCCCATTCAAACAGCCTATTTTTCATTACATTATGTCGTATTTGAACTCTAGGCCAGTGTTTCCCAACCGCTGTGACGCGGCACACTAGTGTGCCGTGACGGACCTCCTGCTGTGCTGCGAGAAAAGCTCTCTGCCCCCTTCCTTCCCCCCTCCTCCTGCCGAACTCCTGCTGCTTGGGGGAGGAGAAGGAAGGGCCGGGCAGCGGCGAAGAAAAAGAAGAAGGGGCCGGGGGACCGCATTCTTCGGCCGTTTCCCCAGCCAGCCTCCAATCTGCCATGACTGTCGCCCCTCGCTCGCTGAAGCCGCATGGAGGTGGAGCCCCCACTGAAGCCTGTCCACCGCTCATGCTCCTTCTCTGTGGGAGAGCTGAAGCCAGGGGGAGGGGGAGGGGCATGGCACGGCCTGGCTCCTCCCCCGGCTTCAGCACTCCCAGCAGCTGCTCCCAGCAGGTCACCATCCCCCAGCTGTTCTTTACTGTGTTAGAGTGTCATTTTTGTGTCATTTTGGTTGCTGGTGTGCCCCCAGATTTTTTTAATGTTAAAAGTGTGCCGCGGCTCAAAAAAGGTTGGGAAACACTGATCTAGGCTACTCTGCATTCAAATTGATTCTTACGTAATATTATGATTTGCCCTAGGAAGTGCTCGAAAGTTGGAGTTGAGGATAAGGATATTTTGCCGGAATGTTCTTCTGAACCATTGGATCCATCGGGGCGATTCTGCGTTTTGGCTGTCACGTATTTTGAAGCCATGGCCAATGGTAAATCAAGCCCGGCTACTCTATATAATATTTGGGCCTGCCTGTACTCTGGATGGTAAGCTATTTTAATGAATTAAAGCATAAATAGAAGCAGACAGAGCACAATTTGTGATTTCTGTCTCTAAAATTGCTAGAAGAGCTGTGATTAGAAGATTCCAGGCATTTATTTCCAAATAAATAAACACACTTTAATAGTTCAGAACCCTTCCTTAGGGCTGCTATGGCACATTCCCAGTATGGAATGGCATTCAGTGAGATGACTATACAAGAAAAATGTATACAAGAAAAATGTATTATTTCCCTTAGCATGGAAAAGAAATTCTAACTCCACTTTGAGCTTACAGGGGAAAAAAAATGATTAACTAATACTAGGAATAACACATCTGAAAGAAGGGCACTTCATGGAATGGGAAAGGGATGCTGGTAGCTTTTGAACAAAGTTAATTTATGGACTCATAGAATAAAAGAGTTGGAAGAGACCTATTGGGCCATCTAGTCCAATCTCCTAGTCCAAGCACAAAGTATCCCTGACAGATGGCCATCCACCCTCTGTTTAAAAGCTTCCAAAGAAGGAACTTCTGCCACACTCCAAAGCAGAGAGTTCCACTGCTGAACAGCTCTTACAGTCAGGAAGTTCTTTGTGATGTTCAAGTGGAATCTCCATTCAATAACCTTATAATACTACACTACAGGGCATGTCGTTTGGCATAAAATGATTGATGGTCCAACTGATGAAACAAGTTTGAAAGGACTGGCAGAAGCTATTAAACTACTGTATGATATAGAAGCAAAAGAGTGGACAGCAGATGATGTCATAAGTTTGTTGGACGAACTTTCAGGTACAAGGCTACTTTTATTCTCTATGCAACTAGTGCTGATTGTCCCCTTAAAAGCCAGATTTACTATTTGGTGGTGTAAGGTAGCCGGCCTCACAGGTAGATGCTAAGCTGCACAGAAGGGATAGCGCTGTGTGTGACATAGTACCCACTCTATGCCCCATAAATATCAATCATCATGGCCAAAGGATTCGGAGAACTGGACCACAAAACATCAAGTAAATTAAAGATTGAGAATCTCTGCCCTAACTCACCTTCAGGTGGCGCAAATTATACTTTTTGCTGGTATGGAAATTACATTGTGTAACAAAATTTGAAAAAAAAATCCTGTTCCTGGTTTGAAAGTGTTATTTCCTGTTTAATCCTGCGGTCATTACTTTGAAATGTTGTTATACTCCAAAAACTTCCCACAAAGCAATTTTTTTCCAGTTTAATAAGCTTTTTCCATGTTTTTATGATAGAACCAATTAGGAAATGGCATTTATAACCCAGGAACAAAAACCATGGTACAGAATGTTATCTGTCTTGTACAAGGAAGATGAAACCCTCCCGCTGTTGTCCTTTGATAGCAGTTGTTGTTGCTGGGGGAGGCAGGGGGGGGGCTCATGAAACCAAAACCTTCACACATCTCTCCATCATAAAAAAAATAATACAATAGTAATGCTTTTTCACAGTACTCAGAATTTGAACCAACCCCCTCACTCTGTCCGAAGACAAGGACGATCCTTCACAGGAGAGAAGGTTCAACACTTCAAGCACCTGAATTCCAATTATAGTGCATTTATTTGTTTGAGTTTTAAGCTTGTTTCATTTGTTGACTAGGATTCTATTGTAAGTATGGCACCTTGAGGGAATGAGATTTGCAAAAGTAGCAAATAACCTTTTTAAAAAATGAAATCACACACATAGAACCTTGTCATATTTTTATAGTAGTTCCTCGGGAATGGCTTCTGGAGAACAGCGCCCGGCTTCTCATCTTGTGTGGAAACACTATCTGCTTTACTTTTATGGCTAGCAAAGCTGTGAATGGTCGAGCTATTGAACTGGCCAGATTGGTGGTCTTCCTGGCTTTGGTGAGTAACTATACCAGTGTTTCCCAACCTTTTTTGAGCCGCGGCACACTTTTAACATTAAAAAAATCCAGGGGCACACCACCAACCAAAATGACACAAAATGACACTCTAACACAGTAAAGAACGGCTGGGGGATGGTGGCCAGCTGGGAGCAGCTGCTGGGAGTGCCGAAGCCGGGGGAGAAGGAGGAGCCAGGCCGTGCCATGCCCTGTCCCTCCCCCTGGCTTCAGCTCTCGCACAGCTTCTCCAGCCTTGAGGGGGCAATGCCAAGCCAACGGTGGCAGAGCCAGCACAATGCTGACTTGGCACTGTCCCCTCAAGGCTGGAGAAGCTGTGGGAGAGCAGAAGCCGGGGGGAAGGGGCGGAGCCAGGCCGCACCATGCCCTCCCCCCTCCCCCGGCTTCCTCCTCCGCACGGCTTCAGCAAGCGAGGGGTGAGAGCCATGGATGGTGGATTGGAAGTTGGCTGGGGAAACGGCCGAAGGAGGGAAATGGCCCAAGCAGCAGGAGTTCGGCAGGAGGGGGGGAAGGAAGGGGGCAGAGAGATTTTCTCGCGGCACTGCAGAGGTCCATTACGGCACACTACTGTGCCACGTCACAGCGGTTGGGAAACACTGAACTATACAATAACATGTTTACTTTTTATTGGGCATCTTATTTTTCCCACCAGAGCATGAAATTAGAAGAGATATGAACTTTTGTGGATTGCACGGAGTGTGTTTGACGTATTTTATTGTAAACAAAAGCTATGTGGAGAGGGGATGCAATCAGGACCAAGATGATAGCTTGCAAATAAAGGGTTAATGCTTCCCCTCATTTACACTTTCAATTAAACCTCATGAGCAGCTTTTTGGCTTGAAGGAGAGTCACAATTGGCTCCAATGGGTTAACAGTTGTTTTGTGGTAGCAGAGGATCATCATCAGATGAATTGCATGGAGGGGGAGCTAGCCCCCACCTTGTTATGCTCTAATATCTGAATCTTGCTCGTCCCCATAACGTATCTCACAGTTATTTAGAAGAAAAAATGTACACACATTAAGCACAATCACATAATTAATTTCATACCTAATTTGGTTTTTGGGCAAATTGCTAAAATTAATAAGGTTTCCATAAAAAAAATTAAAGACAATTTTATAGCTTCTCTGAGAATCCTGCAAACTAATTATCCTGCCTTAGAATGTTTCTATGGCAGCGTGCAGAATAGTGTTTTCTATTGCTTTAAATTGAAAAAACATTTTATTTTAAGTCTGCATAATTATTCTTGGATAAATAGTTATCTCTTCTTCTTATCCCTTTAATGGTCGGTTCTACCCTTTGGGCTTGCGAGAATCAAATCAAAATATGGTTCATCTAACTTTTATCTTGGAGATCAACGTACTAAATTTCTTCAATTCTAAGGCACACCTTTTCCCATATAAATATCTCTAAAAGTAGGGTGCCTCTTAGAATTGCAGGTGTATCTTACGTATATTTGTTGGTGGTGATGACACTGAAATTAGGCTGCGCCTTACAATCAATGCCATCTTACAGTCAGTGCCTTTCTCCTAAGAAGGAAGAGGATGTGACCACAGCTGCCTCCACAGTGCCTGTCTGGGGTTGTGTGGTGCTGGTGATGCCATTACAGTGTCTACTACTCCTTTCTGTTAGTGGACATCACTGCCCTGCATCTTGCTCTTCAAATGATGGGAAATGGTGTTTCACATTTCATCCTTAGACAGTCAGAGAGCTTGGGCCGCTCTTGTTCACTAATAACCTTAGACTAGTCTCTTTCTCTCCTATCCTCAATATCCTGTCTACTAAGTGGAAATAATAATTATTATACTGACTGACCCACTTTGCAGACCCCATTGTAAGGATTATGATTTCTGAGCTTGAAGATAACAATATGATTCCCTCCCTCCCCCACCTGCCTTGCTCACATTCCCCATTCAAAATGCCAGAAGGGTCATTTGGAGGGGAGCAGCTGGGGGAAACCTCCGATCTGCAATCAAGGAAAACAGCAGAATTTATCCATGCCCCAAGTTAGAAGGTGACCAGTGCTTGGGGAGCTCTCCTCAACTCTGGAGGGATGTATGTGTGAAGTTTTGAGGAGAAGGGAAAGGGTGTACTCCAGACCCTTTGCAAGCTGGTTATAGATCCTCTGCGTTGCTGCACTTGCAGAGCTCAGACGGTGTTGTATTTCATTGTTAATGTTAACTTTTGTGTAGAGGTGACTACCAAGGTAGCGGAAATGGTCAACTTTTCTAATGTTCACCATTAAGCTGTATTTCTGACATTGCAGAAGGATTGACTAGTGCCTGCAAGGCCAAGCTTTTTGTATACCTCTGCAAAGATGTTTAGAGTGGCTTGTAGAGATTTGTATTTTGTAGTTTTTAACTGTTAATTTATATTTTTTTATATGGCTGTTTTTCTCATATTATGATGTGTTTTCTATGTGGGCACTTGCTTGAGTCGCCTCCGGGCTGAGAGAGGCGGTATAGAAGCATAGTAAATAAATAAATAATTGTAGGCTTTCTTCTGAATAAGCACAAACTACATAATCATCAGCATGCTGGACGTCTATAACAGACATTGTTGTGACCTTGGTTTTGGTTTTCAGTCTGCTGAGGTTAAATAGCTTGCCATCTGTCCAATAGGTGATTTCCACATCAGTGGAAAGCTTCCCATCAACAAGGTGCAGTATCATAGCTATGAAGATGGAAAATAAGGTTGGGGAAATAACACATCTCTGTTTGACATCGGATTCCACTTTGGGGGCCATTGTTGTCATCATGGAGGGGCCCGCAAGATGTTCATGAATTTATCAAGGCATCCATTTTTTTGGAGGATAGTCCAGAGAGCATTGCGATTCTGTGTAGGACATTCATAAGGGTACCAAGATGTTTGTTTATAAAACTATTGTCCTCCCAACTTTGCTATACACTAGCAAAATGTGTAACATTTATAAAAATCATTCTCTACTTCTGGAACAATTTCATCAGTGTTGCCTCCAAAATATCCAGCAAATCTCTTGGCGGACAAATGTCAGTGTTTCAGAAGAAGCAGAGGCCACCAGCATTGAAGTGATGATCCCCTGCCATCAACTTTGCTGGGCTGGCCATGTTGTCCAAATGCCTGGTCGCCATCTCCCAAATCAGTTACTATACTCTCAACTCAAGAACGGAAAACAGGATGGTGGTAGACAGCTGGAGCCCAATTATTTAATTTGCTGTTGAACTTCCATGGCAACCCACTGCAGAGGAACTTGAGGAAACATTAAATGGCAAGCAAGTACAGAAAGCAATGTCAGAACCCTGTACAGAACAATAGCCAGCTTGGTCAAAGGAGGGTTTATTATGTATCTTTTATTATGTAAATATTGGGTTTTGTGGCATTTAATGGCTTGAGTGCAAAGAAGTGGGAAGAGGGGGGAGGAAGCATCTATCTGTTGACCACAACAGCACTGCCACATCATTTTATGATTCCCCCTCCCCCCTACTTTTTGCCTCAGGTGTGTGAGAAAGACCTCTATTGCATGGACTGGGCAGTAAAAATGATGCAGAAAGTATGCAAGGTTTTCAGTACCCCAAGTGAAAGAAACAACTTCTTGCAAAGTGTAGAGAATGCTTTTGCACAGATTATCATGGAAGCGCTACAGATGGTGATATCAGGTAGGAAACCCAGTAGTAGAATTATTACCCCTTGTTCATTGCTGTCACCTCACTTTCTTAAAGATGTCAGTTTGCCTTGGTGTTGCTTTTACATGCAAGTGCTACTTATTCTCTGACATCAAATGAGATGTTCTAACTAATAGATGCAGGAAATATTTTAACTGAATGCATCGAGTTCCAACAGATTTCAACAAAATATCTTCCCCCGGGGCTTTAAATTCTTCCTTTGCATGCTCAAAAAATACTAGTACCTCCAACACCTTTGAGCATATGCTCTGTTCCATTAAAATCTTTCCTGCATTTATTGGAACAATTTATTTAAGGCAGAGCAAAACTAGATGATAAACTTAAAAATTATAATGCCCCCATTTCCTACTATTTGCTATCTCCTACTCCTATTTTAGCCAGGGTCTTATCATTCTATCTTGTCCACGTGGCCTGCCCATCCCATTCGGCTTTTGTGTGTGAATTTCCTGTATCATTTCATTTGTTATTGTAATTGTAATTTTTAAAAATTATTATTTCTGATGTTTGTTTTTTTTACTGTGTTGTACTGTATTTTAGAAGGGCTTGGCCTCATGTTAACAGCCTCAAGTCCCCATTGGGGAGATAATAATAATAATAATAATAATAATAAGGGCTCAAGCTGGTTCATGGGATGGTGGCGGGGTATAAATAAAGGGTTTTTTAAATGTCTTTTCCCCCTTTCATTTTCTGTGCGTGTTGGGGGCAGGGGGAGTGGGAGAGGAAGTAACAACCAAAGGGACAAGGATTAAGATTAGAACTACTATGAATTATTAGGGGCAGTAGTTTAATTATTTCCCTTTGTGCCATGGTCTTGATTAGTATCTCCCCCCCCCTCCCCAAAGGCAACTGCATACCCTCCAACATTTTACAGATGAAAATAGGGACACATTTGGTTAAGCAACATCAGTTTGCAGTCATGATGGCAAAAATTGTTATTGAGGAAGATCACACAAGCTATGAGAGGCTGCAACAGTTTGCTTTTCCCCAAGCCTACATACATAGAAGAGCAAGATTCCACCCCCTCTTCTTCCCTTTCTACTAAGTTAATAGAGCTATTGGTACTTTGAAGCCAGGTTGCAGCAATTCATGTAAGGTTGTGACAAAGGGGCAAAGGAGAAAGAAACATGGACCTTTTAAAAGCAATTGAAAAAGTGGGATGACAGAGGATAGTTAGGATTGATCCTGACAAATTGGGACAGTTGAAGTAATATTGAGAAGTAAAAGCTTCTGATGGATAATATTAATGGGAGCTATAGGATAATAACTTTTAGTCTGAAATTATCCTAATCTTGACCTCTCCAGCCTCATTCTCCAGCTACTGTTCTACTTTTAAAAATTCAGAAATTCAAACAAGCATTTGTGTAGTGTCTAGCTTAGACTTCAGGCAGTTTACTTGTCCCTGTCCTGCCCTTTTATTTCTTGTATTTATGATTTAATCATCTCCTTACTAAATTTATTTCCTTCTATATTATTTATAAAGCAAATTATATCCAGGTTCCCAATAGAAATGTAGTAGTGAATACTATGTAGATTCCTGGGGAACATGCTTTAAACAGGAACTATTTCCTTCCTTAAGCCCGTTGAACATCTGGAATGAAGATCCTTTTACATTTGCAATTCTCTAAATGTCACGCTTCATATTACAAATGAAAGACAGTCTGGTTATAAATTGCCATGAGCACGTATAGCACGGCTATTGGCTTTCCACTTGTTTACAAAAATGCAACCAATACAGTCAATACACAATAGAATCAGAAGACAAATAAAGGGGAAAATGAAGATTATGTGGGATTTGTGCTTAACAAATTAACACTATTAAGAAGCTGGCCAAGAACCTGCAGCATCATCCAACTTAATTATGAATGGCAATGCCCATGCCAACCCACTTTCACAGTCTGGCACTGGAGCATTTCTGATTGAAGCCCTGAAAAGTGGCATCCGCAGTGTTCCTAAGTCTGGAAGGGCCCGTCAAGGTCCTGTCATAAATGCTTGTCCTAAGGTACCACACAAACAAAAGGGTGGACATCATTTCAGAGCTCTCTGATCTTCAGCTTCTCAAAATCCCTTTGGTTTACCATGATGCGAGGTTGTGACGGTCAGGTTTTGAGGTCACATTGAATCGGTCATTTCACAAATCCTCAGTAATGAAGATATCACAGGTCCATCTTATGATATCTTAACTATTGGACAGGAGGTCTGCCCTTTAATTTCATGGCAGGACTACTTTGTGGGTGTCAAAGTCATTTTCATTAAGGGCCACATCAGCCTTATGGTTGCCTTTTAGGGGCCATTTAATTCATGGACAGAGAATTCATAGATACAGAGGACCATATATATATATATATATATATATATATATATATATATATATATATAAACACACACACACAGTGTGTGTATATATACAGGCATGTAGCCAGGGGGGGGCTAAGGGGGCTTCAGCCCCCCGAAATTCTCAAGGTGGTCCGTGAAAGGCCTTACTGGTACATTATTTAAACTGTTATGTTTATTCATATCATGATCTGATCACCATGCTCATTATATCCCACATTAATGGGGTTATTGGGATAACAATACAAAAGGTTTGCTAGGGCAGACCCTCTTCCACCCAGTCTCAGCCCCCCCGACCAAACTCAGCCCCCCGAATCAAAATCCTGGCTACGGCCCTGTGTGTGTGTGTGTGTGTATATGTATATATATATATATATATATATATATATATATTAAAGGGCAACACACACACACACACACACATATCAGTCTCTAGATGTTATTGTAACAACAGCTCCCATTGCTTTCAATTATATGTCATGTAGACTAGTGATAATGGGAATTGCAACTCAACAGTACTTGTGCCTCTGAGGTTGCGGAAAGGTTAAAGGATATTTTGAAGTCAGGCATCATATCCACAAGCCTTGTATCTAAATTCAAGCCCCACTCTCCTGACTAAATAGAACAAACTACGGCCTTTCAGATGTTAATGTATCACAACTCCCATCAGCTCTAGTCATGATATCTAATGATGAGAAATACAAGGGTTGTAGTCCAGCATCTGGAAAACTACATGAAATGACATGGAGGGCCACATTTGTGCTTGGCATATGTGGACTACTTTAAATTTTTTGAGTGAAGCAGAGCCTGAGCGGAAACCACCTATTTCCACCTTTGAAAAGGAATGTACTTCTTTTAACCTGTTACTTATTTTTTTCTTAGGGGTGCATGAAGAGGAGGACAGCAGCTTTTTAAATCTATTCCATCTTGTGAATGCACAAGCAAATTTTCACAAAGAAATCCTCTATCTAACCATGGACAACAGCTTGTGAAAATATTTGGAGTTCGGAAAGTAACTCTTCATCAGCAGTTACACAAACTTATTTTGCTATTATTTTTCCCCTGTCTCTTTTGGTGGCAGTACTCTCGCCTGCCTTCAAAACTGACATTTGACACACTTTTATGCACATTGAAAACTCAAAATAGCTCCAAAATATATTTCTGGCTTTAAATTACGGCTCAGTTACAACTTTTCTGTAATTCTCAGTGAAGTTGGAATTATATATTTAATGCTAAAACATATGCTGAGATCAATGTTTTAATTGTAAATAAACAATATTGCCTAAAATGTTTTTATTTATATAACATTGCATTAAACAAAAATGAGAAATAATGAGTACACATTAAAGACCATTTCTTTTATGTGCATTGTTCATATTCAAGAAGACACAAAGGCAAGAGGAAATTGGAGTTGCACAAAGATTTAAGATATTGCAACACACTGTTATTGAAATAAAAAAGAAGTGCTGAGAGAATTCATGATAGTTATTTACTAACAAGGAGTCCCCAGTGGTGCAGCGGGTTAAACTGCTGAGCTGCTGAGCTGACTGAAGGGTTGGCAATTTGAATCTGGGGAGCTGGGTGAGCTCGTGCTTTTAGCCCCAGCTACTGCCAACCTACCATAGCATTTCGAAAACATGTGAGTAGATCAATAGGTACCACTCTGGTGGAAAGGTAACAGCGCTCCATGCAGTCATGCTGGCCACATGACCTTGGAGGTGTCTACGGACAATGCTGGCTCTTTGGCTTAGAAATGGAGATGAGCACCACCACCCAGAGTTGGATATGACTAGACTTAATGTCAGGGGAAGCCTTTACCTTTATCTTATTGACTAACAGTTAAGTAAGGCAATCAAAAGTAGATGGTAGAGAAATTGGTATTTCCTAAGCCAGAATGGGTTTAAAGGGTTGATTTCCTTCTTGGTTTCCTTTTGCATAGTGCCAGGGTTCCCTCATAACACACAACATTTAACAAGCAATAGGGCTGGAAACCAGTGTAAGCATCCTCCCCTAGTTCTGAGATTTTTACCATGAGATGAGAGGCTTAAATCATTAGCACTTATCAATATATCTGAAGGATGGGATGGGGGTTTTACATGGCTGGAAAATAGTAAATATGGTAATTTGGTAACTTTGGAAATGTTGATCCAGTTTAGTGACAGGCAAAGGAAAATAAGAATGCTCAGCTTTGTTCTGGGAGAAAACAACATGGCAGATCTGATGCAGGATGTCTTCCATTTAAGTAATTAATTTAGGATGGCAGTATGATGCCCAAACTTGTAGTTTCACCTACCTGCATCTGATAAATATGTCTTCTGTAGGAATTTTCAACATCTTCTGCACACCATGGTGTCACGTTGGAAGGTCTATCAAATTCCCTCTAGGACTTAAGTCTATGATAGCTTCCAGCGGAAGTTGTACCTTTCAATAAGGTTTGCTACTATCCATGGTTTCCTGTTTCCATGGTAAGTTCAGGAATATATCTCCATGGATACGGAAGTTGTACTGTATCTGATGTCCTACGGGGAAAAGCTGTTGGAGTTTTTCCATCTGATTGGTACCATACATTAGGGCAGTGTTTTTCAACCTTTTTTGAGCCGCGGCACACTTTTTACATTTACATAATCCTGGAGCACACCACCAACCAAAATGACACAAAATGACACTCTAACACAGTAATACATATAGTTAATATGTTTTAAAATGTAGTTATACCCTCAGTGTGAAACCTGGGCCTGTTTCGATGCACACAACATAGATATCCTGGCAGGAATGGCAGAAAGACACAAACTTCCCACACAGAACTCCCATAACCAAGAGAAAATACTATAAGAGTTTGGTGGGCATTGACCTTGAGTTTTGGAGTTGTAGTTCACCTATATCCAGAGAGCACTGTGGACTCAAACAATGTTGGATCAGGACCCAACTTGGCATGAATACTCAATATGCCCAAATGTGAACACAGATGGAGTTTGGGGAAAATAGACCTTGACATTTGGGAGTTACAGTTTCTGGGATTTATAGTTAACACACAATCAAAGAGCATCCTGAACTCTTGCAACGATGGAATTGAACCAAACTTGGCATATTGAACTTTCATTACCAACAGAAGGTACTGAAAGGTTTTGCTTGGGAAAAAGTGTTAGGCAGGAGGGGGAAGAAAGGGTATTGGAGGTTCCAATTTCCCACGGCACACCTGATGATCGCTCACGGCACACTAGTTGGTTGAGAACACACTGGTTGAGAAACACTGCATTAGGGAAATTGTTCAAGCTAAAGATACAACCTATAATATGTCCAACATTCATTTCCATATTTTCTTTTCTGGAAAAAAATGTGATGGCAAGAATGGTAGTAGAGTATTGCAATTTATATTTCCCACATCAGTAACTCCAGCTTTAAAGTATTAGGAACTGACACAAGAAGGGTTCTGATCGCAAGTGGACTACCTTTTCCATTTTGTATGGCTTGGCATGGGCCCTTTACACTGTTTTCCAGTGAATCTGTCTACTGTGTTATAGTCATATTTCTTTTCTGGACTGTATAGATAGATTATTGTGAACCTGATATATAGATGGTGTCGCTTTAGAGTTTGAAATATGTACGAAAAGCTTTTGGATCCCTTCCAGTTATGTGAATCTGTCTTACTGTGATGTGATGTGATGTGTCTGTGATGTGAGATACTGCCCAGATTTGGTTTCCTTCGATTTATGATATACTTCTTGGTGTTTTGTAATATTTGAGTTTGTTTACAAACACATAGGTTGGGGGTAGATGGAGGGACACCACTTAAACCCTGCAGCAGACTGTTCCCATATCAGACTTCCAGAACCTTAAGACACTATTAGCTTAGAGATTTCAGAATTTCAGAGACATCCTGTCTGGTCTAGTAGCCATAGCCATCATGGCAACTCATTTTTAAAGGCATCCAAGTAATAGGTCTTCCTGGCCTCCTTTGGACACAAAAGTTAACCCTGTGCAGTATGAAAAAAAGATGACTTTTATCTATCCAGAATCACCCACAGTTTGACTTAATTGAGGACTCCCAAATTAAATATCAAGAGTGTTAGACAAAAGTGAATGACTATCAGCTCGCTTTGTACCACACACACACACGTGGATGGCTTTGGAACATAGGGCAGGGTTAACACCCCTGTGGTATTTGTTTTGCTCTCTGGGCCCCTGTTCAGAATATTTCACCTCACTTTCCGTCGCTGTGATAATTGAATTTTGAACATTTTGGCTTGTTGTGGAAACAAGGATTGGCGCTGAAGCTTCAGTTGAGACACCTTTCCCTTATGAGAACTCTTTCAGGAGTGAATTTCCTTTCTGCATTACAATAATTTCTCAGTATAGAAACAGTGGGTGCATGGAGGAATTGTGGCCAACCCTGTAACTCTCATATATTTTGCCTTTCATCTAAAGAGTAGGCCTGGTTGATCCATGGTTCTTAAAGGTTCAAAAGTACTTACAAAACAAAAGTTCTGGTGGTGAACATTTCAGAACTCTATCAAAATGTCATTATTATTTCATTATTGGTAATTTCTAAGATTTCTAAGAACTGCCATTTATAATGAAATTGTGAAAGTTTTGTTAGAGTTCTGAAAAGTTCACCACCAGAACTTTTGTTTTGTAAGTACTTTTGAACCATTTAGAACCATGGATCAACCAGGCCTACTAAAGAGCTCACAGCAGTGTACATGAAGGTACACATAATCCCTTGTTCCTCTCCTCGATTGCGAGGGATTTTCTCAAAATCATCCAGTGGAGTTTGTGACTAACTTGGTTCAATTGGACTGCAGCTCCCATGATCCACAAAGACTGTGTTGGCTGTGGGAGATAGGCGTTGCAGTCCATCACATCTCGATGGTACCAGGTTGAGAAAGAAGAAAGCTTTAGGTTGATGTTTTTCTTTCGATTTATTTTTTGAAACTCAAGAAAGAACAGGGCCCTGAATGTAACTTACTTTAAATATTATTCCACAATGTTCCAGAAATTACTGAGGGTTAGAGAGAAGAAAATAGAAAGGGGGAGTGTTGAGCAGAGATATGGTTTCTTATTTTTTAATAAGTTGTTCAAAGAAAAAATGGTCTTAGAACAGGGTAGCAAAGTTTTGGCTTTCAACTCCCAGAAATCCTAACAGTTGGTAAACTGGCTGGGATTTCTGGGAATTGTAGGCCACAACACCTGGGGACCTACAGGTTGAGGACCACTGGTCTGGAGGATCAAGCTTTGCCCATCCCTAAAAAAAATTTAAATTTTTTTTTTAAAAAAAGAGCTTTGCCCATCCCTGTCTTGAGAGTTTGACCATGCAGATGGAGGGAAGATTCATGGCAGAACTGTTTACTTTCTAAAGCCTGCCAGGTTTTCCCTATGAAGGCAAAATGCGAAGGGTTGCGCCCAGAAGATTCCCTTTTCACCCTTTTTGACAAACCAGCAAGGAGTTTTCTGCCATTATCTTGTTCATCCTTGACACAGAAGCCAAAGGTACAAAAAAAAGTCACTTCTCACAAAGGCCAGGTTTTTTTCCCCTATTTAGTACTTGTGCTAAAATCTGTTACTTTGTCACCTCTTAAATCAGTGGTTCTCAACCTGTGGGTCCCTGGACGTTTTGGCCTTCAACTCCCAGAAATCCTAACAGCTGGTAAACTGGCTGGGATTTCTGAGAGTTGTAGGACACAACACCTGGGGACCTACAGGTTGAGAGCCACTGTCTTAAATCATAACGCAAACATATTTAGGAAAGCTCCACCACTCCCTGATTGCTCCTGATTACAACCATGCTACAATTTGGAAAGAGATTATCCCAAGTTATCCATCAGTCGAAACAAACCTCACTTTTCTATTTTTCAGGACCCTTTTGGTCCTTGTGCAGGAATATATTCTGCTTGGAATATGTTGAAGGGAAAGAAACAACGTATAAAAATATTTTGTTCAAAACCTTTCTTTTAAAAAAAACAAATAAATATTTGGATCTATAGAAGAGGAGTAGCAGCATAAAGCTGCACCTTCAGATACACAGTGTGTGGTACATAATTTTTCAGTGGGATATATATATGGGGTTTCGAATACACAGCCTTTGTCCCTCCAAGCAGGCTTTTCCTGAATCTATTACAACCCATCTAACTATATCATCTGTGCTGGCACTTCACAGAGTAGTGAACAGTTGGGTATCAGTCTGTTTCTTTTCCCTCTTCCACCGGGCCTTTACCAGTGTTCTATAATCTTGAACTTAAAAATAGCAGAAAACAATATTTTCTCCATTTAAAGATTGTGTATCTAAGACATACAGAAAAATCAATCTTGCTTGCAGTGGAGGACAGCAGAGGCAGCGTCTTTCCCTCGCCACCATCCTGTCCTATTCTCTCAGTGTGTGTCCATCTCATTGCTGGTTGTTAACTGGTTTTTCTGATGCATTCCCAGTTCAGGTCTTTTGAACGCTGGCGAGACTTCTTCAAGGCATTCTGCTGAATCACTCTCCTCTTTGCCGATCCTCTTGGCAAAGGGTTAACCTTTCTCTAGAACAGTCAGGGCACCATGCTGCTGAGATGTAAACATCACTGTAAACCAGGGTGGGGTTTCCCATCTGCAGGGGGGGGGATCCACATTTTAAGGCAGAAGGAGAAGAAAAATATGCCAGTATATAAAAACACAAAGTGAGAATAGGTAGAGGACATAAGCTAGAAAAGGTATCAGTCACAATATACCATTGTAGATTGGTTCAATCCTACACACAATACAAAAGCAAGCATAGTTCTGAATAGATATATAAGCTTTTATAAAAGGAGTTCCATGTTCAAGCGAGAAAAATAAGTGACTTCATCGCCACAGCCTAAGCATTTTCATCACCATCATCACTGCCACATCATTTATTTTTCTGTTCAGTAAAGACGCAAAAACCAAAGGCTGTAAAAACAGAATCCCTATTTCTCCCTCTATGTAGTCTAAAAATACCCAATCATGCTTAACAAGCACACAATGTGAGTATTAAATACCAGTTAGTCCGTCAACCAGGGAGTCTTGGGAATCCCAGCCTTCGGTCCTGCTGCCTTAAATGGAGAGGGGAAATCTTTCCTCCTTGTTTAGCTGTCTTCCATCAGGTGCAAGCGGAGATGCTACAACATGTAGATGATGTAGGATAAGACCACCAGCCCTATAATGGCAAAAAACATGAGAATGAAGATGTCCAGCATGATGATGCGCAGGAAGGGGAAATGGGGACAGGAGACTGGCGCCTGGAAGCAGAGGCGAGAAGAGAGCAAGAACGACAGATGGTGCAATGAGAGAGGGAGGAAAGGAAGGCGGGAGGCAGAGGGGGAGGGAGGTTTTTACACGCAGTAGTGTATGTGTGTGTGCATGCAAACACACATAGCAGCCGCTGTGAGGGCAGCAGCCTCTTAATAGGCCAGGAAGATGCTTCCAGATGAAACACAACTGTCTTATCCTTTAGGGCAGGCAGCTGAAGAAAAAGGAGAGGCAGCAGAATTGGTGGGGGATGAGATGTCAGTAAAGCAGCCAAGGATTTCAAGGCTGTAACAGCAACCACTTACCTTTCCCATTATTTTTAATTCACCATTTTGCCCAGTGATGTTCCCAATAACTTGGAATGCTTGCATTGTGTTTTATTGCCTTTGGGTTGTTTTAGTAAAAGGCATTGTTAGCCTTTTATATTCACCTTTTTCTTGTTTTTTAAGCTAAAGGCAAAACAAAGGTGCTTATCTGCTCCAGGTTGTGGAACATGATGCAAATTTTAGGCACAATCCAGAGACTATGAAGTCAGTGTGGGTGGTGGTTAAAGGATTTGATCTGGCGTCCATCTACATTGTAGAATTCATGCAGCTTGATATAACTGTAACTGTCATGGTTTAATAGATTCAATACTATAGAATCCTGGGGGTGGTGATTTTATAAACTTTATCTTCTCTGCCAAAGACTGATAGAGCCTCGCCAAACTAAAAATCCCAGGATTCCTTAACATTGAGCCAACACCTTAGATCGAACACTAACATTTAGGAAATACTGTATGAACACCAAGCACAAAGCAGCTGCATGCAATACCATCCTGTAGAAACTTACTGGTAGCGCATGGGGTGTAGACCCAAAATGAATAAGAACATCAGCCCCAGCCTTGTCTTATTCAACTGCTGAGTATGCCTGCCCTGTTTGACACAAGTCTGCCCACGCAAAGGAAGTGCATACAGCACTGAATGAAACATGTAGAATGATCACAGGATGTCTCAAACCTACACCTGTTGATAGGCTCAATAATAGGCACCCTCAAACTGCGGCTCTCCAGCTGTTTGGGCCTCCAACTCCCAGGAGTACTAATGAGCTTGTTCAATTGCCAGGAATTCTGGGAGTTGAAGGCCAAAACAGCTGGAGGGCCACAGTTTGAAGATGCCTGCTCTGTAAGATAGTTGGCATTGCCCCCTCCAATGTGCGATGATGGGAAGTTGCTGCTAACTCTGAGCGAAATAAGCTTGAGCACTGTGAAAGCCATCTACTACATAGCTATCAGCCTCCTCCCAGTAGACTCTAATCAAGGAAAAGAACCACCACTCCACCTAATATTCCCCCAGCAACAGCAAGAGTATCCCTCTGGGCAGCGAAACAATGAAACCCCAACTGGGTGGCTCCCTACAAGAGTCTTCCTCCAGGGGCAAACCAAGAATGGGCAACTTGAACAGTGGAATTGGCAGATCAAAAGACAACCTGGCTAAATGGCACTACCTAGAACAGGGGTGCTCACACTTTTTCAGCTTGCGAGCTACTCTTAAAGCAACCAAGTCCAAAAGATCTACCTTCCCCCGCCGCCATGCATCCCTGCGCACTCCCACTGCTGCGTGCTCTTGCCACTGCGCATGCTCCTGCTGCTGTTTTCCGCCCGCGCAGCGCTACTTCCGCCTGCGGGGCATTGCAGGAAGGAGAAAGCATGAGGCAGGGCTTCCAGAGGGAGCGCTCCGCCCTGCCTGTCTCGCCGGCAACGGAGGCTGCAGAGCTGCTTCTGGACGAGAGGCAGGGCGCTCCCTCCAGAGGCCCCGCCTCGTGCTTCCTTCTTCGTGCAATGCCCCGCAGGCGAAAGAAGCACTGCGAGAGCGGAAGCCAGCAGCAGGAGCGCGTGTGCGCACAGGGTGTGCGAGCGCATGGCAGGAGCACCCCATCTGGATGGTGAGGCCCGAAGATCACCTGGAAGAGGGCCAAAGATCTACTAGTAGCTCCCGAGCTACCTAATGAGCACCCCTGACCTAGAAGAATCCTCCACCTTGTGCAACTGTGGCTTTGTGAGAACCTGATCTTAAGAGGAGTAATTGTTTTCCTCAGTGTCCTGCAACCACCTATTGGATTACAGAGACCACCACAGCACTGGCTGGATTACCTACGCAGTGCCTTTTTTGATTTCCTCCCATTCGGGGAGATTGGGAACTTTACAAATACTTTTATTTATCCCATTCGGGGAATTTTGGAACATTACAAATACTTGCAATTGCGAGTTTGATTATTACATCGTCATTGGACACAGAACTTCTATATATGAACAGTAAGACGTTATTAGAGTGGTTTCTACTATATATTGATGCTCTGATTTCGATATGTATGCTATATGCATTTGAATATAGTACTATTATTGAATTTATACTTGAATAGTTTGTTGTTATTTACCCTCAGCATAGTCTGACTTTGACCAGTCTCACTCTACCTAGTAAAGATGTGGTTGAAGAAAGGGCAAAGGAAAATGTATGCCATCTTGAATTCACTGGAGGAAAAAACAAGAGGAATACAACTAGTAAAATAACCTTATAAATCCTTGGAGATTTGTGATTTCATTGTGTTGATAGTTATTAAAAGAAGCAAATTAAAACTGCCCCACATTGAATTAATATTTGTCATAACTGCCATGAGTCCCATGGCATTAGAAAGGCACAATGGTTGAAGTTATCTTGTAGTCCTGGTTAGAGTACCATTGATTTCTCTCTGTTGACTCACCATTGAACTATTGATTAAATGAGTCTCCTTTACCAAGAGGATACCAGCCCTTCTGTGCAATTGGCCTATATTTCAAGAGCCCAGGCCATGAAGAAATGAGATTTTGTAAACATAACAAATTTGTTAAGGATGTCTGTGAGCATTCTGTGTAGTCTTTAGTCTTAAACCCTCTCTTGTGTATCCAATTCTGCCACCATCAGAGCTAGGGTGTTGAATGACATAGAAAATAAGATCTCAGTGAATGGCCCTCCTGGTCAGGTTATGCAAATGTGCCTCATGTTCGTTTCCAGGATGCCATTATCTCCCAGTTCTGGTTAGTTATGACCAACAGAAGTAGAATGATGGTTTTCATACTTTCCAATGTAAAGTCTTGTTTTAGAGGAGTCCAGCATGATTGGGTATCTGAACATTTTCTCTCTCTACATATGGAACACAGGATAGATTGACTAGTGGAGGAATGGATTTGGCTTTTGAAAGAAAGATAATTTTTGGTCTCTTTCCAGTTCAAGAATTATGAACACACGGTACCCATTATTGGGTTCAACTTGCATCTGCCTTTGCCAGTATATCCTGCTGTGAAAAATGGGGCAGGCTCCAATCCAAAAACTTCAGTAGGGTCACATTTTGCCTATTTACATTATAATGGTTGGCACATTTGAAAGATGTGATGCAGAACACAGATGAAGAGCGTAACTCATTATCGTCGCATCTGCTCTCTAAAGTAGGAGGCTTGCATATTCTAATCTTGAATGACCACATCCGTTAGATGATCCTTATGTTATGTCAGCTCCACTGGCTGCCAATTTGCTACCAAACCCAATTCAAAGTGTTGGTCTTGGCCTGTAAAGCCCTAAATGGTTCTGGTTCAGCTTACCTGTCTCAACACATCTCCCTTCATGAGCCAACTAGAGCCTTAAGCTCTCCTGGGAAGGCCCTGCTCCCGATTCCACCCCCTTCACAAGCATGATTGGCAGGGACGAGTGACAGGGCCTTCTCAGTGTTGGCCGCTCGGCTGTGGAAATCCCTCCCCAGTGATATCAGGCAGGTCTCATCCCTTCTGGTCTTCGGAAAAAAAGTTAAAGACCTGGCTCTGTATGCAGGCGTTTGGAGAATAAGACTTTACAGATTTTGACACAGTCTGAATAACATAAGAACATAAGAAGAGCCATGCTGAATCGGGCCTCAGCCCATCTAGTCCAGCATTCTGTGTCACACAGTGGCCCACCAGTTGTACACAGGGATCTCTAGCAAAGGAGGGCAAAACCCTCACCTGCTCCCGACCCCCCACAACCAGTAACGATTATGAACAAGGATTATGGATGAATGGAATCAAGCACTTTATATGTTTTTAATCTGTTTATTGCTCTATGTGTTCATTTGCCCATGTGTTCTTTTATTGTTATGGCTGCGGAGCAGCTAGTTAGTAGCCAGCTGCATTAAATCACAACTGACTGAGGGGTCATGAGTTCAAAGTCAGCCTGGGTTGGAGTAAGCTCCTGGTCATTAATAATCCAGCTTCCTGTCAACCTATGCAGCCCGAAAGACAGTTGCATCAGTCAAGTAGGAAATTTAGGTATCGCTTTATGCCCCCCTGTGGCCGGAATCGAGCATACCCTCATAAACCCGGAAAGCTGGAATGTTAAATTGCCTCTCTGCCTGTCCATATATGTGTTGGGCCTGTGGCTAAAGCAGTTAAGGGAATGTAGTTTTTCTGAGAGTGCAGTGGGCAGGAATTGAGACACCTGGCTTGCTGATTCTAGCCGCAGCTGTTACTTTCCCAGGGAAAAGGGAGAGAAATGTTTAGAATGCCGAGATCTTGTTATTAGCCCTGTTAAGGTTTGAAATTCAGTTCCTGGTCAACTTTCGATTCTACTGCAAGCAGTTCCATGAACTCCTGGAATTTACTCAAATGCTTTTTGCCATGGCTATGTTCATGTTTACTAATATTTTTTGGACATTGTTTACTTCAATAAATAGACTGTTATTTCCAGCCGTGGTTGCGTGAATATTTAAAGGGCCCTGGTTCACGGCCGGTGTGCGACAATATGTTGTATGTCTACTGGCATTTAATGTTTGCCATGTATATATGCATTGTAATCCGCTCTGAGTCCCCTGCGGGGTGAGAAGGGCGGAATATAAAAACTGTAAGTAAGTAAGTAAATAAGTAAATAAATAAGGCATTGTATTTTTCTGCTGTTGTAAGCCACCTTGAGGCCCCTCAGGAGTGAGAAAGGTGGGGTATAAATGAAGCAAATAAATAATAATAATAATGCAAAGACTTAGACTTTGTGATTCAGGTGAAATTGATTTCTAGCAGATTTGCTTTCCTGACTTTAATGTGAAAATAATATTCTGGCAATATAAACAGCAATTTTAGGGAAGAACTTGCATTTTGTGGCTACAAAATGGATTAGGACCACAGTAAGGGGCAAGTGTGTTGATGTACTTTTACAGGCGAGTCACCTAATGGCTGAGCGATGATTGGACTATTGCTAATGGGCTTTTCTCAGGCACACATTTCCCCCCTCTTGCATATCTTGTTGTGGATAAACCAGAAACTGTCCCTAAATTCACAAACTTTTGTCTATACTGGCTAATATAAAAACATATGTATTTTAGTTTTTAACTGTTAATTTTATATGTTTTTATATGCCTGTTTTTATCTTCTGATTTATGGCAGTTGTTGCCGCTTGTTCACCGCCTCGAGTCGCCTTCGGGCTGAGAGAGGCAATATAGAAGCATGGCAAATAAAATAATAAATATGTTTAAACATAGCTCGCTAGTCTACCATAAGTACGATTCACAGTGACCATGACATGGAATTATTAGTTGCTTACCTGTAGCTAGTTCCCTGAGTGGTCAACTGTGAAGTCATACATTCCCGCCCATCCTCCCCACTGATGTCATGCCTCAGTCCTTCAAGCTGCTTTTGCGGTGGAGTAAAAGGATCTGAGCTGACAGCCCCTCCCACTGGCTATATATGCTCGAGGGGAGTGTGAGCGGGGCTACCATTTAAAGCGATATTAGCTTTTTAAAGATTCCGGCTGGTGGGGGCGAGGGAGAGGGCCTTCTCGGTGGTGGCTCCCCGCCTGTGGAATGCGCTCCCTATCGATGTACAATCCACCTCATCCCTCCTGGCATTCAGGAAAAAAGTGAAATCCTGGCTGTGGGACCAGGCGTTTGCACACCAGCACAAGGCAGCATTTTAGATGGGATTTTAATGTAAAGTGGATGAGTAGGGCCAATGCTTTTATGGACAGAACATTGTTTTAATCTGGAATGAATACGTATGATGCTAATGTAATTGTATTTTAATGTATTTTAATTGTTGAAGGGTTCTGGGGTTTTATATTGTTACTGTGTGGGCATCGAATTGTGCCTTACTGTAAGCCGCTCTGAGTCCCCCCTCGGGGGTTGAGAAGAGCGGGGTAAAATCCTGAAATAAATAAATAAATAAATAATTCTAGTTTAAAAGGCTATAGATGGTTGCTTAGAATGGGAGGCAAGACAATAAGAGTGAATAGAAAAGCTAATATATGTGAGCCTGAGCTTTTTGTGCTTGAACTTGGCCACCGGGTTGTTAAGGAGCTTATTGGAAATCTTTGCCAATCTAGTGCAAGTCACCCAGAGACCTGCCAGTAAATTAAAAGCTATTCTATATCCAACCTTAGTTTAAATGTCTCCGGATTAGAAAGGAAGTGTCTGTTACATAGTCAAGATTACCGTATTCACAGCTCTTAAAACTAAATTGAGTTAGATAGAAGTAACCAAGCCTCTAGGGTCTAATTATGGAATCATAGCCTTGTTTTCTTTGTTTTGCATGCTCAAAGGTTAATTGATGAGTGTATGTTTATGCTTCCACTTTTATCACAGAGGAAAACTAAAATCATCAATGAAGACCAAAATCAGTCCGCAGATAAAAATTATATTTTTATTTTCAAATTGGCGTTAACACCAGAAGAGAACTGGTGCCACATTTGATTCTATGGTGCCACTGAAAAAAGCCAAATAACTTTTGGAAAGGGCCTGCAAGCCCATAAAGAAGAAACACACAAAGACAACAAATGAACCCCCCCAAAATTGCTCCAAACAAACAAACAAACAAAAAATCATTCTAATTAGACATTGATATCTAGCTTGAAAAGCTAAGATGTACAAGAGAACTGACATGGATAAAAATGGCTACACAGATGCGATTTAGCTGTTTTTCTTTCTTTTCTTAACATTTTAATTATTTAAATACAGGTTTAGGTGCTTCTCAGCTAATGGAAAAAAATCAAAGGCAAAAGTGCATAAGTCACAGAAGGCAGGAAAAAAATAAACCAAGCAAGTGAGAAACCACTTCTCCCAGGATAGAGGTGAAAAAGCTAGGAGATTCAAAAATGAGTATTTTATTTGGTCCTCTAAAAATATTTATTCACATTATGTTACTTCGTATCTTCCTCACAAAAAGCAGTCCTTCTCAAGGATTGTCTATACATGATTTTGCCTCAGTCACATAATTTAGAAAATAGCCACTTCCAGACTCGTGCTCCTATCTTAGCACCAAAAAGAATGTGATCTCTCTTTGCTCAGCCGTCACCATGATTGGCACCATCTAAAAGTTTACACAAAGCTTAGCTAGTCCCTAGACACCTATATCCCTCTTAAACAGGTCATAAGGAAAACCTATCACCATTCCCACGGACCTTTCTATTTCTATAAATGGTCCTTTTTGAGGTGCAGAAACGGGAAAAAGGAAATAGAAGCATTCCTCCCTTTAACACTGTTTCTTGGTAGTGCAAGTGTCCAAGGGAAAAAGTGGAGACTAGGAATATTTTGCAATGGAAAAAAAGAGTATAAAATGTTTGTGCTTTTACTGCCTTATGAACAGGATTATTTGGTCACGAATTCTGCCAGTGATCAGGGAAACTGCAGGGATATGGGTTTTTCAAGCTGGGGAAAGGAAGCCCTGTTAAGGACACAAAACTTCTCCTGTGAGATTATGATAAAGATACTATTGTCCTGAACTCCACCAGGTATGACGAGATGCAACATTACAGGAATGACAAAATGAAGCATCTCTTGGCATTCAACTTACATGGGCTTCAACACTGAGGGAGAATGTCCTCCGCAACTCTTGCTTAATGTAAGCCTATTTTTGCACCTCTTGTAAAGAGTCTAAGCCGGTGCTTTTAAATCTTACCTATGGATATTCTCGGCACCACGGAGTCCACAGAAAGTGTGGATATAATGTGGGGAGAAGGCTAGTCCCTGATATGCTGTCTCGATACACAGGAGGGGGAAACAGAGGAGATAAAGCAGCACAAGAATGGCAGAACATCTGAGAAGACAATGAGTGTTTCCACTTGGTCCTGATATAACCCAGGCACTGGAGAGGGTACCAACAAAAAACAGGAAGCGGTTCAGTGGATCCAAACATCTTCCTACAAGTGTGCCTATGAACAGAAAGTTTAAAAATCCCACCTCTGCAGGTCCGTTCACCAACCTGTTCAAATTGCTTTGATAAGGACAGAGTCCAAATAAAGAGGCATACGCTACTCCTCATGTTCCATTTTAACATACTATAAATATTTCCCAGATATCACTTCCATTTGGAGAGATCTGCAATTCCCATCGTATTGAAATTAGAAAGAGACATGAAGCCTGAGAAACATTTCTATGGGGAGCCAGCTGCCTATTACTCAAATAGGATTTGCCCTTCTTTGCCAGCACCTAAGCGACTCTTCAAAACTAGCAAGAGAAGGAATGGTAAGTGAAGAACTTCCTTCTCGTCTACAGATTATCTATCTAGCCTCCACAGTACCCCAGTTAATTTTCCAGTTATATAGTAATTCCCTGCTATTTAAAACAGCAAAATACTCTTAAAGAGATTGCTTTTGGTCCATGATATTATCCCAAGCCAGCGCCAGCATCTGCCAGCTTGATACTAGAGGTATGTTTCTAGTGCAAGGTATTTTGTTCCCCTAACCCAATTCACCCAATTGCCAGACTGGCTGGGGATGGGGGCAGTAGACAGAGGATAAAAGATTGTAAACATTGCTTGGCTCAAAAGGTAGAAGATAGGAGAAGAAGCCATCTACTAGCCTGCCTTTTGGCTGACAGCACTTGATCCGGGAAAACAGGAGTTCAACAATGGTCAACCTTTTGTGAAGTCCTAAATATCCCTTTCTCACAAAATTGAAATGAACAATTTGGTCCCAAATAGTTTTTTTCTGCCTAGAGCTGCTTTAGTTATCCAGGAAGCGTCTTGTCTATTTCCCCACATTAGGTGACAACAGAATTTGGGACAGGAAGGAAGGAAGGAAGGAAGGAAGGCAGGAAGGAAGGAAGGAAGGAAGGAAGGAAGGAAGGAAGACACTAATATCGGGGATTTTTTCTAAACTGGGATATATGCAGGCATTAGCTAGGGGAATTTCGCGTAAGCTGCTTCAAATGTTCATACTGAAGTTACTTTTGGGGCTTTGGGAACAGCAGCAAGAGATGCCAGCTACGTTTAGGGCATGTTGCTCTTCACACTCTTAAGGTAGCACCAAAATTGAGCTGTCCAAACTGCTACTCATTAGCTACAAAGTCTTGGACAGCAGTTTTGGTCCTGAGCACAATCTATTTTAAAATTACATCTCCCCAGGAATACAGGGTGCATGTTCTCCATTCCAAAACTAAGCAGATACATAACCTTACCGAGCCATAGCACCCAAGAGCTAAGGCCTGAGCGTCCTCAATTGAATTATAATTATTCCTCCTAAACTTCTCTGTACCTGTACACTAGCAATTATTTTGTCTATTTAAATATATCCTGTTTTCTCAGTTTTACCAAAGGCTCTCCCTACTTTCAAATAAATGATGTGATCTCTTCCAAATTTATATTTAAAGTGTATAGAAAATAAGGTTAATGTAAGTGAATAAAGATCAATATACAAAGAGAGGGCTGTGATAATTTCTTCAACAGAAATGGATTGGAGACTCTCCCAAATTATTAACAATTCCAGACATCCTCAAAAGCAAGTATAGTACTGGTCCCTGCCCTTCTGCCCTACACTACTTCCCATTCACTGTAGCAGGTTAAGAAGGGCTCAATTTGTTCTAGAGCCAATCGATTCCTCAAATGGTACTTCTCTGGGGAAGAAGAGAGGCAGAGTTCCATGTTCCATGAAATCTGAGGGAAAGAATGGAAGGACAGTTGGTCTTTGAGAAAAGTCCTCATTTGATAGTAACAAAAAGACACCCACTCCAAGTTCAAATGCCTCCAAAACAAAGCTATGTTGGCAGGAGAATAAAGATGACCATGTAAGAGCTTCAGAACAAAGTAACGATGTTTGACGAGAGACAGCAGAGAAGGGATAATGGAACAAGAAGCACATGAGACCCCTTCCCCTGCTTGCTTTCAGGGTGGCACCGGTGTGGGGCTCATATAGCCTCCACGTAGTTGGCTGGCAGCATGCCCGTGTCGCCGGTCCGCTCAACGGTGCCATACATCCAGCCGTCATCAATCTGCTGCACATTGATGATAGTGTCACCATCCTGAAAGGAGACTTCATCCTCGTCGGCAGCATTGTAATCATAGACTGCACGGAATCGCTTCTGGGGGTGGAATGGGAGACACAAGAGAGTCAAATCAGGACTCATTAAGTTAGGGATTAAAAAACAGCCAGCAGAGGGGAAGCAGAAAGAAAAGACAAGTTAACTTTAGCCATTTTTCCTATTTTGCATAGCAGCAGGCTTTGGAAGCATCAAGGAAAGTTTAGCCTGCAAAGTGTGGAAGCTAGCAATTTAGGGAAAGGACCTTAACCAGGGAGCAATTGCAGGATCTAATGGGACTGAAACTCTTCTCCACAATCTCTTCATTTTAAAATGCATCAGGCAGCTATTTTATCTACCTGAAGTGGCTACAGTACCAGCCTTGGCTGGAACACAATGTTCAAAATTCTCTGCATGGCTACTGCTGACTCAGAATTTTCATTACGAAGTTTCTTTTTCACATATGTCACTGTAGTAAATTCACATTAAACCCTTATGACAATGGTTACTTTCAATTGTACTGTAAGGTTGTTGCTATGCAAAATATGATGGAGGGACAGCTGGTCTCTGAGAAAAAACTCATTTGATAGTACTATTTGTTTTATCACTTACAAGCTATAAACTAATTACAACGTAATACTGTGATGAAGACTGGAGAGAAGGTCAAGAACATTCTCTTTGCACAGACATTTAGCTTTTAAACTGGGTTTCTGGTACTATTCTCAATGCCCTACAGTGGGATTGGGGTGTGTGCATGTGCAACAAAACTTGGCTAGAGATAAAGGGGCAGACTTTAGCATATTTAAATGAAAGCAAGATAATAATTGTTTCAAAAGTGAACCCTGTGAGATGGCCATGCACGAAGAATGAACTTGAAATTTAAGTATGTCTCAACAGGTAACGAAGATCATAAAATTATCAACTTTGGTCTAAGCTTTACATAGCTTGCTATGCAAATACATAAGGACAAATCTGCAAAGTATTTTGTTTACTTTTCAAAATCTACATACAATGACCCAGTATATAAATATATTGGTTCAAAATCCAGTATTAATTATATATTATCCCAATTCATTTTTAGTTTGTGGTCTTCCCTTAGAAAGACCATTTCCACAAATTTTCATCCATATTTAAGAGACTTCAGTTGCAAGGTAATTGTTAAGCGCTAAGTGAAAATTTGGCAGGGTGACAAAAACAAAAGGCATTAACCACCCCCACTATCCATGTAAGGACGTACTTTCTGGGAAAAGCCAAGTTTTGTGCATGTTTCAGTTTCTTTTCTTTTCTCTTCCCTAATGCATGGCTTGCCTTACTCATTTCCCAGTCCACACTTACCCCTCCTCCAGATGGGGCATTACGCTGTATTGAGACAGGGGCTGCTGGTTCTTTGTAGCCATAGGACTGAGAGGCTGGTTGTTGAGGTGGCTGGTGGTGGTAAACTGAGGGAGACAAAGTATGGGATATTCATGGGGTATTCGAAATAACTCACAAAAGCACCCATTCCAGGATTCCATAGGCTGGAGCTATAACAGTTAAAGTGCTATGAATGCACAGACTGCTCTAATTGTGTAGTGGAAAAAAACCCAAAAAAGAGTATCATGTACCTATTCTAACAGGAAATTGTATTACCCTGTCGCAGGAGTGTAAGGTGACAAATATAGCTCAAAAAAAGCATTCCCTCTGAAAAACGTACAAGCAAAAAATTGCAAAGTTTAATTATGACAGCCATACAGCGAACCAGCAGACAGGTTTCATTAGCAGCCACAAATACACATGTTCCTTTTCTTTATATTCCATTTCCTTGATCGTTACCCAAACCATTCACTTTGTCCCTTTGAAAAGCTTAACTTTAATCCTCAGATCCAAAAGAACCAGTGGATTGTTATGTGCTTAAATATACAATCACATCCAGTTGCCTAACAAGAGTTAATGTTCTTTGGTCAAACTAGATCACCATGCAAAAAAGAAAAGTTCTAGCATTGCTTCCAATTTGCTCCAAAGTGAGCAAGAGAGCACAAATCCTAGAAGTCATTCAGGTAAATGTTTTGCTCAAGGAAGAAGCAGGAATGTTGAAACACATCAACTTTCATCTTATATTATTTGACTATATTGTATTAAAACACAATAACTTTTAATCTAACAGCTCACGCTGCATGCTGCTAAATATGCCATATAAATGCATGAAAGGAACAGTAGTAAATACATCTACCACAAAGTGTTAATAGAGAAGGAATTCCAGAATAACCTGCTTTTTGTGTAGAGGCTGTAAATGTAATAAGTATTATTATGTGTATATGCTGTGTTTTTAATATGCTATTTTAACTGTGTTATTATGTGTATATGCTGTATTTTATATATGTTATTTTTAACTGTGCTTTTAGTGTTGTGAGTCGCCCCGAGCCGTACGGGAGTGGCGACGGACAAGTCCAAATAAATAAATAAATAGATAAATAAATAAATAAATAAGAATGCTTTCCCCTTTTAATAATTATGTCCAACCTTTTGACATTCTTCTGTCATTCCCTATTCTTTGTTTCACCCAATTCTTTCCCACACATCTACGGATTCACTCATCTGGGCTTTGGATATAAATTCTGACAAGCCCTGTCCAATACACTTTCCTTCATATTCATCTCTGAGTTCTCAGTAACTCTAGAGCCTACTGTCAGTTACTCTATTCATATGCGGCTATAGCTTCAATTCATGGATGCACAGTACACTATTGGGATGAAATGCAGATGGACAGATCTTTTATCTGGCATAACCTCAAACTATCTTCCTCCTCAGTTGCATGCCTTTTTTGTTGCTCTACTATTGCTCTTTTTCCTTCATCTCTCTCTCTCTCTCTGTCTTATCTCTAAAACTGCTGTGTAAGTTATCTACTCAGTACATGCAGCTCACAACTATTCAAAAAACCTTACATAGGCATTGCCTTACAGTCTGAGTCAACAGAGCTACATCTTGGGGATGGACAGAGTGTTGTCGTATCCCCAAGGCGTTCATATGGATATTAGGCTCAATTGCTAGTTCTCCATGGCCATTTCCAGCACAATAGCATAAAAGTTCATTACCTGGGGTCGTTGGCTGGGCATGATGAGGTTGCTGGTGTGGTTGTGGCTGTTGCTCCACTGGCCTCCTATAATTGGCACCCTCCTGGGAGTTGCGGCGTTCCAGCTCCCCTCCTTCCCCTCCAGGTGTGCCCATCCTACTCTTCTCAAATTCTTCATGGTACTTTATCTATATAAAGGAAGAGACAGGATTAAATAAGAAGCATGCAAGAATATCCACAAACAGTTCTGAGATGGAAGGAAGCATTCAGCTTGTTTAATGTTCAATCAAGTAGTGGCTTTTCTCTGAACCATCTTCAGAGTTATTGTGTCACACTCCCATCTCTCCCCTGCCCCCAGACTTCTCTCTGCTGCTCCAGATGTCATTCAGTGGCTGTGACTGGTAGGTCAGCAGCCATGAGAATCTATATGGGAAGTAACAGATAATCTCAGGGGCAGAAAGCTCAGCAATGCCGCCCTTGACCTGTAAGCTGAAAACTGCCGCTTTCTAACAAATCCCTTTTCTATATGTAGTAGTGCACCAAGAGATGGCAGTGGAGAGCTAACACTCATGTACTGCGGACTGTGGTTAACTCCCTTTTGACGATGTCTGCAAGTGCAAACACACACAACACAAGAAGAATGGTTCTGTACATACTAACTAACTTACTGCAAACAGTTCCTCCCCTCTGCATACATATAAATCACCTTTTTCTAGTTAGTAGATGGAACAAAAACTGGTACATCGACATTTTCGGACACAAGCTTTCATACTGACAAGCACTTAAGAAATGTCTAACATGAGCCTGACAATCAGGAATGCCAAATGATCAGACTCTTGGTTACATGAATGAGAATCACAGTTACAGTTGACATAAAGTCACCACTGGCAACCTAAAAATATAGCACTGATATCAGTGCCTGGCATTCTTGGGTAGTTACCAGGTTTCCAGATCTTTAGCAGGGTCCACTCTAATGCTTCCAATCTTTTAATTTTTCCCTATTGTCCATCATTCTGAGCTATATTAGATGAATATTGAAGTTTTCCAGAATGCCCTAATGCTCGGAGCATTCTGGAAGATTAAAACAATGACTGGACCAAATTGCTCAGCACACTGCTACCATCATTACCAGATGCCATTCATAAAGTGGTGTCAGTTTGCTCACATTCCACCAAACCTGAAGCCATTATCCGGAAGATTGACAAAATAAGGCATTCTATCCAAAATTAAAGAATCCAATTCTTTTCAATAAGAGTGGGAAGTTTCCAAATTACACAATATGAGATGTTGACCATTTATTTCTCAGTGGAAGTTGTATCCTCTGCCACATACCAGAAATAGGTCATTGGTACTCAGGCGTAAGAAAATAGCATACTCCACATAACACAAAAATGTGCTTGTGACTAAATTTCACAGGACAATGCACTAGTGAAGAAATAGGAGGGGGAAGAAGAACAGGACTTAGAAATGGAGACGGAAATGAAGCTATCCATCTATTTAAAAGTCTCTGGCAGCTCCTTCATATGTTTTTAGAATCTTTAGAGGATAACACTATCTACTGAGAACTATAAAGACTAGGAAACTGCTTCCCTCTTGGCCAAATACAATTGAAAATGGAGTCCTGCCTGTAGATGAGTGCACAGATCCGTTATAAGCCACTTCAGCGTAAGGCAACAAGTCTGCCCAATTACTCTACTGGGCATTTACAAAAATTCTTAGATAACTACCCAACGATTTCTGCGTCCTCTCAACTCCCCCATTACAACAGGGATGATAAGCAGTTGTCAACTTCCAGTCTGCTCCTAAGGTTTCCAAGAACCTATCCCAGAATTTCGCCGTGAATTGCACACCTCTATCGCTAAGCACCTGCTCTGGACACCCATGTAACCGGTATATATGTTGCACATATAACTTAGCCAATTTTTCTGCCGAAGGCAAGCCAGTTAACGGTATAAAATGGGCTTGCTTTGAAAACATGTCCAGCACAGTCCAGATATACCTATATCCTTTACTAGGGGCAACTCCCCACAAAGTCGGTACTAATATGTGTCCATGTCCGCACCGGAGTAGCCACCACCTGGATCAATCCTGGGGGCTGAGCAGTAGGTACCTTCCCCGTGCACAAGCCTCACAACTACTCACATAATTCTTTACCGATGTCCTCATTCCTGGCCACCAATATCGGGCTTTGATTGCAAAGAAAGTCTTAGTAAATCCCCAATGCCCTGCTGTCTTGTGGTCATGGAACAACTCCAACACCCTATTCCTTAACTCCGCTGGTACATACAATTTCTCCCGAACTATCCACAATCCCTTGACCCTTTTACATTCCAACTCATGGGCCTTCAACCAATCATCCTTCTCATAACACCTCTGAAACTCTTTTACCCACTCTTCCAGCTCCTCATCCTCCTGCTTTATTTCCAACTTCGCTTGTGCTCGTGTCTGCACCCTCAGACCCCACTGGTCCTTTGTGAACACTCTCCCCACACTTGGAAGAGGATCTGGCCCCACTGCAGGATAACGCGACAATGCATCAGCAACCACATTATCCTTACCCTTTATATGCTTCAACACAAAATTAAACCTAGCCAGATACTGGGCCCATCGTAACAATTTAGGAGACAACTTCTGGGGCTCCCTAAGAAATTGCAAATTCTTATGATCAGTTAACACTTCAAACGGGTGAACTGCCCCCTCCAAAAGTGTCTCCACGTCTGCAGAGCATAACGAATAGCAAACGCCTCCTTTTCCCACACTGGCCAATTCCTTTGCTGCTCCCCAAATTTCTTAGAGAAATAAGCACAGGGTTTCAACACCCCTTCCTCGTCCTTCTGTAACAAAGCTCCTCCATATGCCCACTCTGTACCACAAAGGGCTTTGCTGGATCTGGATGCACAAGCAAAGGACCTTTAGTGAAAGCTACCTTTAAAGAATCAAAAGCCTTTTGACACTCTACAGTCCAACCCAACCTGGCACCAGGCGCCCTCACCTTCCTAGCCTCACCCTTACCTTTTGTCTTGAGCAACTCTGTAAGAGGCAAAACAATATTAGCAAATCCGAAATAAAAGACCGATAAAAGTTAGCCATCCCCAAAAAAGCCTGTAACTGTCTCCTTGTTTTAGGAGCTTCCCAAGCCAACACATCTGCCACTTTACCTGGATCCATGGACACACCCTCTCTACTAATTCTATATCCCAGGAAGTCAATTTCGCTCTTGCTAAATTCACATTTACTTAACTTAACAAACAATCTGGCCTGTCTCAATCTCTCCAATACTTCCCGAACTAACTGCACGTGCGCCTCTTTGGTTTGTGAAACCACAACAATGTCGTCTAAATAAACATACACCCCCTTATACAAAAGGGGTGCAGCACCTCATTAATCAACTGCATAAATATACCGGGGCTCCCGGCCAAACCAAAAGGCATGACGACCCATTCGTACAGCCCCAAGGGACACGAAAAAGCAGTCTTCCACCTGTCCGATTCTCGCACCCGCACCATATGGAAGGCATTTATAATATCCAGCTTTGTGAAATACCTGCCTTTCCCCAATTGCCCTAATAGATCCTTGATTAAAGGCAATGGATAACAATTAATGGTACTTATCGCATTAAGACCCTATAGTCGATACACAACCTTAATTTCCCATCTTTCTTTTCCCTAAAGAGAACAGGGGCTGCAATAGGGGATCCGATCTTTGGATGTACCCTTTCTTTAAATAATCATCTATCTGCTCCCTTAACGTAACCTTCTCCTTCTCAGACATAGCATAAATCTTTGGCTTAGGGAGTACTGCCCCTTCTTTCAGTTCTACCTTGCACTGTACATTCCTGACTGGGGGCAGATTGTCGGCTAATACAGGGTTGAACACATCTGCTAAGTCAATATATTCCTCAGGAATCTGTGGCTCACCTCCTTTCTTCTCTTCATTCACATACACACCACCATTCGCCACAGGCCGGCACTCTAACGTACCTGCTTTCCAATCTATGATTGGATCAGCCTGTTTCAGCCAAGGCAATCCCAATATAATTTCATGTTCCATAACAGGAGCCACTACACAATCCAGCTCCCCCTCCCAAGTATCAACCTTTCCCTTTAACCCTTTCGTTCCCAATGGAAAGGGCCCTCCTCCCACAAAAGTTCCATCCAACTGGGCAAAATGTACAGGAGCTGGTAATTCCTGAATTTCACATTTCAAATCCTTAACTAATCCAGGACACATAATGTTTTCAGAACACCCGCAATCCACCAATGCTTTATGCGTTTGATATTTTCCTTTCTTTTCCAATTCGATTTTACAAACAATACTTGGGGCCCCTTTTCTCACCCCATCCGCACTCTCCATCTTTTCCCCCAGGGCACCTCGGGCAATTTTCACATTTTTGGTATCCGGTAACTTTCTTAGATGACATTGGAAGGAATAATGTCCCGGCTTAGAGCAAATGTAACACAAGCCTTTCCCCACAGTTGGCTTTCCGCTAACACTACTCCGCTGGCTCTCGCTTCCGGTTACACGTCTTGACCCTGGCCGAAATCGCCTCGTAGGTCCTACTGCCGACTTCCGCCGTTGCACTTGGGCCAGAATACCTTCTACGTTACCAGCCAATTGGATCCATCCATCGACATCGCCAGGGTCTCCACGATGAAGGCACCACTCCAACAACTCTCGTCGTAATCCGTCTTTAAATAGTTCAAGGAGGGTTGCTTGAGACCACTCCGCTACCTTGCCCGCAAGGCTCATAAACTCCTCCGCATACTCCGTTACAGATTTATTGCCTTGCGTTAACCCCTCAGAGCTTCTTTGGCCTTTACTCTCCAGTGGGTCACGAAATCTGTTCTTCACAGCCCGAAGAAACCCTCTCAATGTCCCCAAACATGGATCCTGTCGATCATGGCACTGCACGTACCAGTCCGCAGCTCTTCCTTTAAGCACAGCTCCCACAGCACGCACTCTGCTGCCTTCACTTGGGTACAAGTGTCCATAATCTTGCATGTGATCGCCAACTGCCGCCACAAAAAGGCCACTTTACATGCCTCACCATCAAACTCCACACGGAGCGGCTCCTTCCTTGGACGAACATCACCCCCCAATTGGGGTCTCCATTCTCCTGCTCCATCTCTTCTGGGCATCTGGGCACCAGGCTGGGGTCTCCATCCTCCAGATCCATCCCTCTTGGGCACCTGAATACCTCTTCCCAGTCCTACAGCTTTAGGCTGGACTGAAACCCCTTCATTCACCACTCTCAGCCTGGCACCACCATATGCTGCTCCTCGCGGAACTCCTGACTGGGCATCAACCCCCCACACTCCCGAAGGAGATCTAGGATGGGTTTCAACCCTCTCACTGTCCATCCAAGAATAACGCGTAAAATCGCCTCCCTCAGGCGGCCCCCACATAGAATCTTGGTTCTTAAACATCTGCTGGGACATTCGCTGCAATGTCTTCTCCAAAGCCGCAACTTTGCATCCCAACACCTCCACTTCCGTGGGAGAACTCGGCTCAGTAGTTTCACTCCCCCGAGTCGCCTCTCTGGACTTACTGTGCACCGCCGCAGCTGCACCCTGGAGTCGCACTGGATCCACATGACAAGCTTCCCTGGATCCCTCACGAAGAATATGTCCCTCTGGAGCAGCCGCACGCCATGCTGACGCCGTTTCTCCGACCCGATCAGGGAGGCCAACCTCATCCATAGTATTCCACCCCCATTCCAAAGTACATCTTTCATGGACTGCTCCAGTAACATAATCCCAGCTTTCCACATATTCCTCCGCCTCTTCCATAAACCTCTCCATTCCTGGGAAAGTTTCAGGGGCTTCAGCTTCTGTCAGGAACTTCAATGCTTTCCAGTAAAGACGCTACAGAACTGCTGCTTCTTCCAGTGGTAGTTTATTGAAGACACAAAACCTATAAAGCTGAAGCACCCGCTTCCCATCACCACAATCCTTATATACTAATCCCTCCCCCATGCAATGCCTGGAGAGGGTTGCATCCTGACTCAGCAATCCCAGTGAGTCTTTGCATTACCCAGAGTTCCCTGGGTATTACATCACACCCCAGAGTCTTATCTAGACCAAAGGTCATAGTCCCAGTATATTCAACTGCAAAGAAATAGAGCAAAGTTCATGGTTGAGTCATCTCTCTCTGACTCAGCAACTCAGGTGAAAGTAGTAGGCTCATGGCAGGCTGGGATCTGTCTCTGGCCCCAGGCATAGAGATTCTAGCCCTGACACCCTCCCAGTATAAAAATGACATACGCTGGAGTGTAATGTATGACTGTGGATACTAAGACAACAGATTCCACAATACAGAGTACACATGGCAGAACACCACAGTGGCAAATAAAAATTACTCATCTTCAATTGTACACACTCAGTGAATGATCTGCCAGCTGATCCCCTATATATTACCCAAGAAAAGCTATGTGAGTTCCACAAATTAAGAACAATTCCTTCACTATACATTGTACCTACCACATTTCATCAGTTTTCTTTAGGAATGTGGTATGAAGAGTGTGAACTTAACGGATAAGTCAACAAAACTTTAACAAATTATTTTGCCTTTGTACAGTTTTGCCCTCAATGTCAGCTCTTCCTCTCTGTTTCTCCGTCATTGAACAGTGTCCCATAATTGGAACCTCCCTGTGATCAGACAGACATAAGGACTATAAACAGGTTAGGGGAGGGGAATGTAATGAACTGCAAATTCTACTAGTTTTCTTATACAGATACATTCCTATTGAAACCTTTCTACTTTAGAGTCACCATTTATGGCATTGCTCACATATTTGCTGCCATGTCAGGATTTATGTACTGACATGTTAATTTACTTTATCAAGTAGTGCACAATCTCTGCCTTTTCCAAACCTCAAATGACATAAAAAAAACTATTTAAGTCCCTTCCACATTCTTTGATCTTAAAGGACAGAGCTATATAATCTTGGAATCTACATCAAAAAGAGCTTCCAAGAATGTAGATATCTTCAAGGATATTGGACCAAACTGGATTGTACTGTAAACATTGAGCAAGGCCTTTTCCAAAACACACATGCAATTGTCGTCTTGGTAAGTGTGTAGAGAAGAAGAGATCGGGCTGAATCCATAACTGAGCAGAGGAAATCAAAACAAATAAGGACAGTTACTTCAGTTAAAAATTAAAGTGTGTCTGGCAAAAAGTCGATGGAGCAAAGGGCCTGGGAAGGGAATCCTTCAGGGATTAAATTCATCCTGCAGGGCTCCCCCAGAATTAACTCCCAGAGCGCCAGTTTAGACCAGATGGCCAAAGCAAATTATTAAAGACAGATTAGTCAACAAGCCTGAAGAAAAGTATTATCCAGCTAGGATTATACACAGAGGTTACTAAATCACCAGGCATGATTTTTAACTACCGGATTCTTGATATTTTACATGTGTCCTGCCACAAACTTACATTATGCTGGGGGTTTGGACTTAATAGTTCAAATTGTTTCGGTTCCAAGGGCCCCTCTATATTATTCACCCACACAAACCTCAAAAAGGCCGGGGAGAAGGGTTGGAACTGTAGGCCACTGCTAAAAAGTACGAGAAATTATCATGGAAGTAATGAACATAAAACTATTCTTGCCACGTTTCTACATGAATGATTTATGAAACAGAAATCAAGCTGAGCCTTTAAAAAAGTCAGCATCAAGACTGGCTCCTTCATTCCATCACAGTTTGCGGTGAAAAGTCAGTGATGCAAAGGCTGGGCCCATGTCATACACAAGAAAGAGCTAGCAGCTGGTTTAAATCCTTTACGGCCAGGCTGTAAATACACTCTGTGTACAAATGAAACTGTTATAATAAGAGATCAAGTTCAAGAAGAAAACAGACAAAGCCTACAATGGAAATCATTATCAGAAAAGTGGGAAATAGGAATAGAAATCTGAATGCATTTGGTTGCAATTTCCGGATATGGGATGTACAATAGAGTTAATCTGTTACAACTCAGGCAACTGAGGGTAAAAGTGGAGACCCTGAATTCCTGTAGTGTGATTGTCCATTTGCATTTGTTCATTACTCTGCACCACCAATGCAGCTTCCTATCAACACGTAAGACTACAACTGCCACCATCACCTTACAACAGTTTAGAAAATGAGGTGGGGAAGGCTGCAAGATAATATTTCTGGACATTCATAAAATGCATAGGTCAAGCTCCCATAGGTTGTGCTTTTCTGAGCAGTCAGATTCTGATCATATTTCCGTATTTTGAGGAGTGAAGGTAAAAGCACAAGTAAACACTTCCAGGCTATACTGCTGATTGAAAGAATTCAAAATGAAGATTCTTAAGGTATTTATCTATTTCATTCATAAAAGTGGAAAGGTTCTATCACAACAAAAAGTGGAAGCAGTTTTTCTTCTAAACTATTTAGAGGCCAATACAAAGAAAGGTTATTCAGAAGGATATTGAACATAGAAATGGCTGTCTTATTACATAATATGCCAGCCTATGTTTCTTGGCAGTCTGTTTGCTAAATTGTATTGGAGGAGCTACTTTGCAATCCAGCCTCTTCACCAAGGATGGACACTTTGTAAAAGAGTATACATTTCTAAATCCAACTACTTCTGAGGTAACTTTGTAGCACTCCTCTGAAGGAAAAAAAGTAAGTGACTAATGTTTTAGCATTTTGTATTTGTTCAGAAAAGCCAATATATGCAAAATTCCCATTTGTGAAATGGGGCATTAAATGGTTTCATTTTTAAAAAGAGGTGGTCTTTAATAAGCTACAGGGAGCAGGCTTGTTTTCTGCTGCCCTGGAAACTAGGACTGGGAGCAATGGGTTCAAATTACAGGAAAGGAGATTCCACCTGAACATTAAGAACTTCCTGACCATATGAGCTGTTCCAACAGTGGAACACTCTGCTTCAGAGTGTGGAGAAAGTTCCTTCCTTGGAAGTTTTTTTTAAAAAGGCTGGATGGCCATCTGTCATGGGTACTTTGTGCTTTTCCTCCATGGCAAGGGATTGGACTATATGTTCCCCGTCGTGGTCCCCGTGAATACGTACATATGGTATTTCCTGCCCCTGCACAGACAGTTCAGAATCTTTTAGAAAATTATTATCACTTTAAGTGGTAGCCCCGCCCACTCCCCTTGAGTATGTATAGTCAGTGGGAGGGGCTGCCACCTCAGATCCTTTCAGCCGCCGCGTTGCGACAGCTAGGAATCTTATCTCTTTTTTTTTTGACTAGCGTTTTGGACTGCGTAATTTTTGTTATGGCCCATGTGGTCTTCCAACTCTATTATTCTATGATTCTACATATTTTGATTGGTGTACACTTTGTGGGCTTGAGTCCATAAAAGCTGTATAAAATAATCTATTTTTTTTTCTTCACGTCGTGCAACGGAGCAAATAGACAGCAAAACTATACGCCGCAAAACCTCGAAACCCGGCAACACAATAAACCATACCACGAGGTACCTACAGAGCCAAAAAAATCGGCCCTAGGTACCTCGCAACACCCCAAACACCACCCCCCAAAAACGGGCAACAGAACTCCCATCCCGGCCTCTCGGGAAGGGAGGGAGGGGCGCGAGCAGGGAGGCGGAGGCGCCTCCCTTCCTCCTCCCCGGCGCCCCATCGCCGCGATCCGAAACGGCAAGGGGGGGCGCCGGGAAGGGAGGGAGGAAGAGAGAGAGAAAGAAAGAGACAGTGAGAGAGATAGAGAGAGAGATACAGAGAGAGAGAGAGACAGAATGAGAGAAATACAGAGAGAGAGATACAGAGAGAGAGACAGAGTGAGAGAAACAGAGTGAGAGATACAGAGAGAGAGAGAGACAGAGTGAGAGGGAGATACAGAGAGGGACAGAGTGAGAGAGATACAGAGAGAGACAGAGTGAGAGAGAGAGATACAGAGTGACAGAGAGAGATACAGAGAGAGATAGAGAGAGACAGAGTGTGAGAGAGAGATACAGAGAGAGAGAGACAGAGAGAGATACAGAGAGAGTGAGACAGAGTGAGAGAGAGATACAGAGACAGAGTGAGAGAGACAGATACAGAGAGAGATGGGGGGGAGAGAGATACAGAGAGAGAGAAATAGAGAGACAGAGAGAGAGACAGAGTGGGAGAGATAGAGAGAGAGAGATTGAGAGAGATACACACAGAGAGACAGAGTGAGAGAGATAGAGAGAGAAATAGAGAGAGGGGGGGATACAGAGATAGAGAGAGAGAGAGATAGACAGAGAGAGACACAGAGAGGGAGGGAGGGAGGGAGAGGGCACAGCAACGCGTGCACGGGTACAGCTAGTGCCAAATAAAATCTGTTCGTTTTGTGTGTGTGTGTATGTGTCAGGAGCGACTTGAGAAACTGCAAGTTGCTTCTGGTGTTAGAGAATTGGCCATCTGCAGAGACGTTGCCCAGGGTATGCCTGGATGTTTGCTGTTTTACCGTCCTTGTGGGAGGCTTCTCTCATGTGCCTGAGGAGCTGGAGCTAAACCCGTTCTCCCTGTATTTGAACCACTGACCTATTGGTCAGCACTCCTGACAGCACGAGGGTTTAACCCATTGCGGGCTCAATTTGTTAGCTGTTAAAAGCAAAACAGGACTCTCATCCTTTTATCAAGTTTTAGGAATAGGTTTTACAAGTAATGCTGTTAATAGTGCATAGATTTCTTAGTATTACATTTTGTGCATGCATAATGAAGCTGGTTTTGTGTTAAGATTTATACTATTCCAATTAAAAGGAGTTCTGTGTAACCCATGACTTGCATTCCAAATTTGAAACTAGATGACACCAGTAATTGTATTATTTTCACCCGCTAAGAGTGTGCTACAAAAGGAACAAGTTTCTGAAATACAATTCAGTTTTCTCATTACCATTCCTAGATTGGATTTTACAGAGTGAGTAGCTGGTAAGGTGAAAAATACAGATTTCTGTTTATCAAATACACGACCTGAAAAAGCAGTACATATAGTTGCTTACGTTGCTGATTTGATCCTGAGTCTTCTTGATTCGCTGTAGCTCGGGGGTGTCAGCCACCACACTGAAGCCTTTCCCTTTATTCTTTTCAAACTCCTCCTTGTAGCGGACCTGAGCATGGAGAGGAAGAAACACATGTGATGTTATTTGCCCCGTGTCATCAAATCTTGCAATACGCACAAGCCCTACTATGAAAAGGAGCAAGGTATTAACCAGAAGCCCTGTGGCAAGAAAATTCATTGTTATTGTGGATGAGAAACATGTAATAAGGCATTATGGCAGCAAGGTTTCAAACTTAAAGGCTGTTATGGTGCATGCCAAACAGGAATAAAATATGTGCATGTTGTTTTTAGATAAAAAGACACACATATCAAGGCATATTTTAAAAATAACACTGGCATCCATCACAACATGACCAAAACCTTTCTGATGTTTATTACCTGGAAATGGAGCACTGTGCTCCTGCCAGCAAAAAGCACTTGCTGAAATACTCAGCATGGCAAATAGTGATTTGGAAAAACTTTGTTATCATGTGAGAAAACTCTAAATCAAGTTGAGTTAAATGCGTTTCAGAGAGCAAAGGATAGGGAACAAGCAATAAAAAACGAGGGGGGGAGGGAATGGGGGAGTCAAGCCTGGTCCTCAACATACCCCTCTTGGCAACTATCTTGGTTCCTCATTATAGGCATGATTTATTTTTTTCACTGTAGAATTATGAAGGCAATAACCTATTCCCCTGTACAAGTTCCTGAAAAGATTTTTAATTTACATTTTTAAAATTTTAATTAAGAATACAATTTAATCCAGGTCTCTTTTTACCCCCATAAAGTGTATATGTATGTGTGTGTGTGTGTATACACACACACACACACACACTGTATATACACACATATATATGTGTGTGTGTGTGTGTGTGTGCTCACCTTCCTGCAGATGTATTTAAAAGTGCTTACTAGGTAATTACAGCAGTAACTTGTTTTTGTTTTTAATGAATAGGAACTTCAAGTTAAGCCAAAAGGAAAAGAAAAATTAAATTCCCTTTATTGGTTATGCAACAAGTAGGAACTGTCCCAGAGTTTTGAGTGGTTCAGCCCTTTTTGCGTAATAGATTTCCTTCCTCAAAAAAGCTTGCCTTGCCTTTCCTATTGCCAAGGAAACAGCAATTACAAGCACAAGATCTATCTTTTGTTCAGAACTCCTACTACAGCAGGTCTATGCACCAATAAAATTGATGAATTTAAGACTAATTTGCACAATATTAGCATTTTATGACAGATCTGTAACAAAATATAGCTTACATATACGTGTCCATCAATTCTGGCATGCCTTCCCTAGCCACCTAAACTCTTTTGTCACCAAGGCTCTCTAAGATTTCATCTCTCGTTGACTTCATAATCTTTGTCATTATGCATTTTAGGTAGCTGGGAAATATTTGAAGCTAGCTTTTTATGAGTTTACATTGAAAGGGGAAGAAGTAGAGCCTACAGTTTTAATACTCTGGGTATCTCAAAAGCGCTGCATAACTAGAAGGAGAAATCCCACATCTTTAAGTCTGAAAAGAACTGGACTCCCCATAGTCACAGCAAAAAAGGAGAGAAGACAATATTTAGCAAGAAAAGCTGAAAACAAATGCTCACACATACTACAGATAAATGTATATGGTATTCTCTCCCCAATTTCAGTTCAGCAAATTCCACTGCATGCTTTTCACACCCTGTCAATATGCCATTTCAAATGCTCTGTGACCTCCAATACAAAAAATCTGGCAAACTGATAGTTGCTTCTATGATCCGCCTACAATCTTCAATGCTGTTAGGACTGCTTTGAAATCCTTTCTGAATGAAGCTGCTGTCTATATTTTTCAGTATAAAGTAATCCTGAATATTCACCTCAGATATTTAGTTATTTGACCTCAACAATTCAGTAAGATTTGACATATAGAGAAATAACTTATCTAAAGCACACTTCGTTTTCTGTATCTTAGCCCTTGGGCTCTCACTGTAATCTTGATATCGCCCAAGAAAGGTGATTTTATAAGAGAACATGGCTCAGTCTGAAAGACACCTGTTATCTGAATTAGTATCTATGAGTTGCTGAACATACACGAGTCTAAATACCAATTTATAATCTATGAGCCAACTCATGGAGATGAACATTTCTAAATGTGCCCTTTTTGGAGCTTGATCTGAGTCACTATAGCAGGGGTGGGCAACTATTAACATATTAATATATCAAGAAATATTCATATATTATTAGTATTAATATCATAATATTATATTATTGTATATATATATAAGCACAATATATTGAAATTATAATATATCATATAACATTATATTATATTATTTATTATATTATTTTATTATTGTTATAAAATTATTATACAATAATAATAAAAACCACTAAAATAAAATAATGCTTCCTTATAGTCCCCTTCTCTGGAGATCTTTATGCAGAGGCCAGGCAGGGGAGGCAAGGCAGGGGCCCTTAGGCGGGCCGGATAGAATCAGCCAAAGGGCCGCATCCGGCCCCCGGGCCGCAGTTTGCCCACCCCTGCACTATAGCCTCATCAGGTAGAGATAATAGTCACATTGAGTTGTTTCCAGAAACCAGGGAAGTTAAAGGAGGATGTTGACAGACAAATCCCTCCAATAGTCATATTTCCATATTTATTTAAAATCCATCCCCACACAATAACTGATGAGGAAAACTAATTGCCTCAAAATAACCCTGAATTATGACTACATGTTGATAGCTCATTTGCTGGTAAAGGCAGATCATTCCTTGTCTGGATTTCTGAAATTTGAAATACTCTGAAATAATCCATATGGGTTCCTGAGATTTCTTTGCTTCTTTGTTGATTTAATGTACATAAACTTTGACTCGGACACAAAATTGTTAAAAATAATTTATTAAAAAAATACCTTCAAATTATGGTGTAAAGTATATAAGAAACAGAAATGAATTTTGTGTTTAGACTTGGGTCACATTTCCAAGCTATCTATCTTTCTATGCAAAAACAAGTATTCCAAAATTTTGAAAAACAAAACAAAATCCCAAAAACTGTTGGTTTCAAGATTTTCAGATAAGGGATATTCAACCTGGTATATTGGTATAGATATATAACACAAAGGACACCTAAATATCACACTATATTGATTACATGCCCTAGTTTTCACAAGATCCAAATTGTGCAAAATGCAGCTGCTAGACTCCTCCTGAATGAGGTGCCATATAACACCGTCTCTGCAGCGCTTACATTGGCTGCCGGTTGAACACAGAGTCCTCTACAAGACCCTGGTCCTAGCATTCAAGGCCCTCCGAGATCAGGGTCCCCCATATCTAAGAGACCGTTTAATGCCACTCCACCACCAGAGACTGCCACGGTCAGCTCATGAGAATCTTCTCTATGTCCCTGGCCCTAGAGAGGTTCGTTTGGAGTCCACAAGACAGAGATCCTTCTCCATTGTAGCCCCAATCTTGTGGAACTCCCTACCGCCAGACATACATTTTTAGGAGCACTTAAGACATAGCTCTTCAGAAGAGCCTATGATTGAGTAACCAGTACTGACTATGTAACCTGTTTATTTTAATTGTGTAAGTCGCCCAGAGCACCTTTCGTGGAGGGCGATTCATAAGAAATAAAGTTAGTTAGTTAGTAGTTTCCACCCTGAACATACTTCCAAGCTCAGATCCACAAGACAGGGATGCAAAATTCATGGCACTACAACAAGCATTCCTTAAGTTACAGTACCCACCATATGAAGTTAAAAAAAAACAAGATCAGCAAATACCTAGATCTAATCTTTTACAAAACACACTAAAGACAGGACCTCGCCAATAGTCATGTACAGCTTCCAACTGAGACCATTTAGATGAACTACAATCTATTCTGGCTAATAATGTACCTTCTCAAGTGCTCTTGTTGGCAAACATTTACTTGCCTATAGACAGCCTCTTCATTTCAAATTTGTACTTACCTACTGGAATGTGCATGGCAAGATAGGTGCAAGACCTTGCCACAAACCGAGATGCAGACTCTGCCCAGACATCTCCTCAGGCAACACCCCACCACAGGACTTCATCACATCACCCATAATATTAGACATACTTTCATTTGTGCTTGTTCTGTAATATACCATCCTTTCTCAACAATGCCTTTCAGTACTTTACATCCAGAGATAAATTGACATAAACCAGGCATTAGGAATGGGGATATACAAAAACCAGTCACAGAACATTTCAGTCTTCCTGAACATTCCATCTTGGACTTCAGAACAGTAGTTCTTGAACAACAAAAACTGGAAATAAAAACAACAAACCTGGAATATATCCTCAAACTCCAGTTCACAGACAATGAGTTGAACAGAGACAATGGTTTCCTAGCACACTACACATTTTTAATCACTTGTTAACACCCTAGTCTCATAAAAGTTATTTGTCAAGGTTATTGCATCTCTTACATTTCCAGTCAGTATAATACTAAATTCCAGTAACTCCTACACCATTAATAAGGTTATCTATTATATTTGACTGTAGGAAATATCTTCCTTTAAAACTGAACTTGTCACTTCATTACCATATCCACAGTTTTGGATTTCTATTTCTAATGAGTCACAACTGCAAGTAGGATCTGAAATGGTTGAGAAGATTCAAATAAACAAGCCATTTTAGGTGAAGGGGGTTAATAAGCACAGACACACACTGCTGCAATTTCAGCAGGAGGCTATGCTTAACATGTTACCAGTAGGAAAACTATGATAGGGCAGAAGGTTAGGTTGCTTACCTGTAACCGTGTTTCTTCGAGTGTAGGTCTGTGAAATTCACACAAATGGGTTTACTCCCGTGCATGCGCCAGAATCTCGGACATACTAGCTAAAATTAAAGATTTACATAAGCCCCTCCCACTCCCCGCCCCCCCTCATCCCCCAATTGAGCTACCTATTCAGTTCCTTGCCGCCAGACAGCAGCAGAACATAGGCATGACAAAGAGGGGAGGACGGGTGGGTTCCGTGTGAATTTCACAGACCTACACTCGAAGAAACACGGTTACAGGTAAGCAACCTAACCTTCTTCGTGTGTGGTCTGTGAAATGCACACAAATGGATGACTTAACAAGCTTATGTACCTGGAGGTGGGTCATGCCACACAGGAAAACAGGACGGCTCTGCCAAAGGATGCATCCTTCTTCGCGAGAACGTCGAGCTTGTAATGGGCTGCAAACGTCGAGGGGTTCACCCAGGTAGCAGCCTTGCAAATTTGGTCAACAGGAACACCCCGCAAAAACGCTTGGGATGTTGAAACTGCCCTTGTGGAATGGGCTTTAACACCAACAGGTAATTCCTTATGGGCTAACTGATAGGCCAATCGGATTGCCAGGACTATCCAAGAAGCCAAATGCTGAGAGGTAAGGGGAAGTCCTAGGGAATCCTCTCTATATTTAAGAAACAACTTAGGGGATTTTCTATAAGAAGCTGTCCTATGTAGATAGAAGGACAAAGCCCTTTTAACATCAAGGAAGTGAAGGACAATCTCCAGGGGAGATGAGGGATTAGGAAAAAAGGCAGGAAGGACAATGTCCTGGGTCATATGGAAATGAGAGACGACTTTAGGAAGAAAAGTGACATCCGTCCGGAGGACCACTTTGTCTTCATGGAATCGAATGAACGGGGGATCAGAACAGAGTGCTGTGATTTCACTAGCCCTTCTAGCTGAGGTAATGGCCACGAGAAAGGGGATTATGAAAAAGGGACGGAACGCCAATTTTTTTCCTGTACCAGGAGAGGGATGCTAAGTAGCATTTGATGGAAGAAAGGGAAAACCCTTTAGTGGAAAGGTCAATAAGAAAATCTAACACAACAGACGTAGGGGCCGACTGTGGCAAATGGCCCAGTGGCTGAACAAATTTACAGAATTTGTCCCATTTGTAGGTGTATGCCTTCCTGGTGGAAACCTTTTGAGCTGCCTGAATTATGAGGCGGACAGGGTCGGAGAGGTGGGACAGGGCCTGATCCTCCACCCTGTAAGGTGGAGAGACGGGAGGATGAGACCCTGTCGAAGAGAGAGGAGGTTGGGGTCTAAGGGAAGATGGAGGAAGTCTCCCTGGGAGGCCTGGAGAAGGGGCGTGAACCACGGCTGACGGGGCCACCATGGGGCTAGCAGGATGCAATCCGAGTTGTCGGAGATCAGCTTTGCGACCACTCTGGGTAGGAGTGGAAGGGGAGGAAAGGCGTAGAGGAGACCCGGGGACCACTGGTAAAGGAATGCGTCTCCTAGACAGTCTGGGGATATGAGAGGGCGGAGTCTCGCACAATGTATGAGGCAGTGAGTGTTGAGGTGTGAGGCAAATAAATCTATCTGAGGAGTGCCCCAGCGCCTGATCAGTAAGAGAAAGTGGCGGGGATTGAGCTGCCACTTGTGAGTGGTGGACGGAGTCCTGCTCAGTGAGTCGGCCAGAGTGTTCTGTAGGCCTGGAAGGTGGACCGCGAGGAGGAATGTGTTGTGGTGAATGCACCATTCCCATATCCGGAGGGATATTGAGAGGAGAGTGGGGGAGTGAGTGCCCCCCGTTTGTTGATGTAGTATTTTAGTGAAGTGTTGTCCATGAGGACTTGGATGGTGCGGTTGGAGACTAAGGTCACAAATGACCGGAGGGCTTTTTCTACCGCTATGAGCTCTAGTGCGTTGATATGGAGCCTCTTTTCGAAGGGGGACCAATGACCGCTGATGGTCAGGTCTTGAAGGTGGGCACCCCACCCCGTGGATGATGCGTCTGTCGTTAGAGACAAAGACGGCTGAGGAGGAGAGAAGGGGAGGCCCGAGCACACATTGGACCTGTTTGTCCACCATGAGAGGACTGGAGAACCTGGGGGGGGTGGAGGATCATGGATTGGCTGTCCAGCCCTGGCTGGAACACTGAGAGGAACCAGGCTTGGAGGGGGTGGAGACGGAGGTAGGCGAACGCGTTAACATTCGTGGTGGAAGCCATATGGCCAAGGATAGATTGGATGGTCCAAGCAGAACATTGGTGGCGAGTTTGGATAGCCTGGATAGAATGGCACAAATTGAGGAAGCGTTCCTCTGGGAGGTAGGCCCTCTGGGATACGGAGTCTATGACTGCACCTATGAACTGTACGGTCCGGGCAGGTGAGAGATGAGACTTTTCCAGATTGACAACAAGTCCCAGGCTCTGTAAAAGAGACAAAGTATAATTGATATCGGATGACAATTGGTCACATGACCCAGAGCAGAAAAGCCAGTCGTCCAGGTAAGGGAACACAGTGATGCCCTGCTGGCGAAGGTGGGAGGCGACGACCGCCATACATTTAGTGAAGGTCCTTGGGGCCGTGGAGAGGCCGAAGGGAAGGACATTAAAAGAAAACGGAGTATCGTCAACCATAAAGGTGAGGTACTTCCTGTGGGACTGTCTAATGGAAATATGGAAGTAGGCGTCTTTAAGGTCAACAGTAGCCATCCAAGCTCCCTTCGGAATGAAAGGGAGAATGGAGGGGAGAGTGACCATCCTAAATTTGCGTGGTTTGATAAATTGGTTAATTTCCCGGAGGTCCAGAATGGGCCGGAGACCACCATCCCTTTTATCCACAAGGAAGTATCTGGAAAAAAAGCAAAATTGAATTTGGTGGGATGGGGTAGGGGAAGACTGGGTAGAGAGAGGTTTATTTATTGTTATTTATTGAAAATATAGTAGGTAAAATGGATAAAGTAAAGGAACATCTAGAGAAATTTGGGGAATCAACGGGTCTACAAGTTAATTGGAATAAGTCAGAAATGATGCTATTTAATTATACAAAGAAAGAAGAAAAAGATTTTACAGAACAAAGAAAAATGGGAATTAGATTAAAGAACAAATTAAAATACCTTGGAGTAATAATAACAAAAGATTTAAAAGAAATGGAAGAGGTAAATGTAGTAGCATTGAGAAAAGAGGTTCAAAAAAAATTAACAGAGTACGACAGTATACATCTATCTTGGTTTGGAAAGATAGCATTAGTAAAAATGAAAATACTCCCAAAGATAAACTTCATATTTAGAATGCTGCCACTTCAAATTACAGAGGAAGAACTAAACAGATGGCAACAAATGATAAATAAATATTGCAATGGTAGTAAAAGAAATAGACTAAACAAACAGTTATGGTATAAATCGCAAAAAGAAGGAGGTTTAGCACTCCCTAACATTAAAAAATATTATGAAGCGAGTAGATTGAGACTGGTTATTGAAGGAATGATTAAAAAAGATGGGGTAGAATGGCTAAGAAATTACTCAGGAAAAGTGGAAGAAGAAATATGGAATATATTTTTAAACAATTCACGAGGAAAGAAATTAGGGAAATTAGAAATCCAATGTTGAGTAATATATTAGAAGTATGGAATAAATACAGGAGAATGTTAATAACGGATGGATCAGTAATAACCCCAATCGTAATGGAAAAGAAATTTCCAAAGAATTTAAAACAAATAATGGATAAAAAGTTAAGGGAAAAAAATTAGATAAAATGGAGGATTGGATAAAAGTAGGAAACGAAGAAGGAACTGATTATGGAAGAATTTAGAGAAATAAAATTGACATGGTTCCATTGTATACAATTAGAACAATGGTTTAAAAATTGGCTAAAAAACAATAAAAAAGGAAGTAAGGTTAGCCAATTTGAACAAATAATACAAAATGGGGGGATGTAGAAGAGCACGAAAAACTTGAAAGGAATAACTAGTAAAATATATAAGATAATAATCGAAATAAAGGAAGGAAAAACAAAAAATAATACCCTTAAGGAGATCTGGGAAGAAGACTTAGGGATAAAAATAAAGGAAACAGAGTGGCAACAATTGTGGAGACAAAGACATCTTAAAAATTTATCAATAAGGATTAAAGAAAATTATTATAAATTAATATGGAAATGGTACCTTACACCAGTAAGAATGGCAAATATAAATAAAAACTACTCGAAAAACTGTTGGAGAGGATGCCAAGAAACAGGAACATACATACATATGTGGTGGCAATGTAAATATGTAAGCAAATTTTGGGCGAAAGTATTTAAAGAAATAGAAGATATAATGAATATTAAAATAGAAAGAAGTCCTAGTATAGCTTTACTATCATTATATAATAGCATACAATTGGAAAAAAGGATAAAGATGCGATAACAAACCTATTAACAATAGCAAGACTGCTTATAGCAAGGAATTGGAAAAAGAAATAAATATACAAATAGAGGAATGGTACAAGGAAGTATGTAAACTGTCTATAAATTACTAGTTAACATGTTTATTAAAAGTAAAAATAGGTATATGGAAACAAAGTGATTTTTATGAGGTATGGAGAAAATTTATTGAAAAAGGATTAGAAAAGGAAGAAGGAAGGTTACCTCCAAAAGAAGAAATGAAATTTTGGACGAATGATATGTAAAAGCAATGGCTTGGGGAGGGGGAGGGGAGCACAGCGGTGAGGGATACAAAAATGTATAAGAAAAACATAATGGCAGATGCTAAAGATTGAAGTATTGTACCTAGAAATGAATAACATGAATCTGCTGTAAATAGACATTGTATAATATTGTGTTGATAATGATAAAACAATAAAAATATTTTAAAAAAAAAGAGAGAGAGGTTTCCCTGGAGGTGGCAGGGAATCAAACTCTATGGCATAACCTCGATAGACAATGTCCAATACCCACTTATCCGTGGTGATGGACTGCCAGATTGAGAGAAAGGGCTGAAGCCTGTCAAGGAACAGCCTAGAAGCGGCGCCTTCTATTGTCTGAGGCTCTAACACCTCGATACTGACCCCTGAATGGAACACCTGGACGCTTGTATCCCTGTGAAGGGAACTGCGGTCGCTGTCCTCCTCTATACGGAGCGGAGTTGTAGTATCCGCGAAAGGACTGATGGTAATAGTAAGGACGCCAACGCTGTCTGTAGGGCTGATAAGGTTGACTGGACTGTTGGTCATATTTATTTAAGGTCTGTTTCATTTTATGAGAGTGCTCCAGCTGTGAGTCTATTTCATGATTGAACAGACCAGCTTCATCCATAGGTAGATTCTCTATCAAGGAACGTTGATTGGACGACAATGCTGTGGATCTCAACCAAGCATGTCTCCTAAGGGCAACTGAACCTGCGATCAGTTTGCCTGAGGTATCTGCACCATGTTTGGCCAAGATTTTTGGAGGGTGGCCAGGGTGAGGGCTTCTTGGTGAAAGGCCTTAGCCATGGGTTGATCAGATGCGGGAAGTAGGTCTAGATATGGACCTATCTTGTTCCACGGGTATGATTGATAGATGCTCATATAGACGCCATAATGAGCCATTCTGCCTGAAAGGCATGCTGAGGCATAAAAGTTTTCTACCTTCTTTATCAGAAGGAGCAGCTTGGTTATTTTGGATTGGCTTAGGCTGAGCATCCGTCACAATCGAATTAACTTTCGGAAGTCTAGCCAACCAGGGGGTGGTGGATAGGTCAATCCGATAAAGGTTTTCTGCCCGCTTGGACGTGCTTGGCACGGTAGCAGGAGCAACTCCAGAAATTTTTAGAAGTTTGACCAGATAAGGTATAGAAGGCAAAATGGTTGACTTTTGTGTTTGTTGCTCAGCAGAAGTAAAATAAGGGTCTTGGACCACATCATCAGATTGTGGGGGCTGTATGCCAAGGGATCTGACCAGCCTGATTAATAGTGCAGAAAACCTTTTATATTCTTCTGCCTGCTGAGGATCAGTCTCAGGCTCAGGCAAAGGAGGTATAGGAGTAACATCCGAAGAGGACTCCAAATCTGCATCATCATCTGGGGGGTGAGGAGGGGATTGGGCAGGAGGAACAACTGTCGGGGCAGGGGCTTGAGCGGGAGGGGCTGGAGGTGGAGAGGGTGCCACGGATGCCGAAGGATAGGAGGAGGGGGGCCACGGATTCCGATAGGGATCCGGTGAATGAAAGGGCTCAGGAGGATAAGAAGGATGATAGTAGGGAAAGGGGGGGAGGGTAAGGAGGAGGGTAGCCATGAGGGTACCCGTAGGGCTGTTCCCAGGAGTGGTCTCGGTTACCGGGCGCCTCTTTGAGAGGGCTCTGAGACCAGGAACGAGTTGTAGCAGCTGAGGAGAGCCGCGCTGCCGCTCGGTGCTGCGGGGAAGGGCGCGCGTCCGCATGCTGAGGCGGGAAAAGCGGCGCGCTCGGTTGCCGCGAAGGAGAGGAAGGCCGCGTGGTGCAGGCCTCCTCGTGGAGAAGCGCCTCGGTCTCCGGGGAAGGGGGGGGGAACCTGGGTGAGCGGCGGAGAAGGAGGAGAGGTGGAGGGAGGGTCTCCCTCGGTGACGGAGGAGAGAAGCTGCATGGGAAGGAGTTGGGGGGATCTTCCACTCCTGAGATATCATCATCCTCGCCCTCAAAAAGTTGAAGCGTCTCTGCTGCTAACAGGGGCATGCAAGGACTGGGAGGCGCAGGGCCGGCCAGGAGCCTTGGCTGTTTTTGTGCCATAACCTCTTTTGGCTTGTCTTTGGACCGGAGGGCATGTTTAGAGGCTTTTTGTTTCTTTTTTCGCAGTGGCTCAATGGCAGAGTCAGAGGCCAACTCGCGAATTGCACTATCCGTCGAGGCACTTAGAGGAGTGGGATTTTGAGGGATAGAAGGCAGGGAGGGATGGCTCAAGGAATGAGAGAGCCCAGTCCCTGTGGAAGTTATAGACTGCTCGAAAAGAGCAGCTTTGAGTCTGGAATCTCTGCTCTTTAGAGCTCTAGCAGAGAAAGACCTGCAAATTTTGCAGATCTGGGGAATATGAGCTTCTCCCAAACAGAGGAGACATTTAGCATGTTTATCCTCTTGGGGCAAAGTTGCTCCACAGTCTGAGCACTTTTTAAAAGAGAGGGAAGACATCTTATCTGATAGTCGAGGCAATCCGTGGTCTTAAGCGAGGAGCTAGTAGTTTGGAGATCCTTTCGCTGGCTAGGCGGAAAAGGAACTGGATAGGTAGCTCAATTGGGGGATGAGGGGGGCGGGGAGTGGGAGGGGCTTATGTAAATCTTTAATTTTAGCTAGTATGTCCGAGATTCTGGCGCATGCACGGGAGTAAACCCATTTGTGTGCGTTTCACAGACCACACGAAGAAGAATCATGTCTGAGAGCTAGGAGTCCAGCGGTATGTTTTTCCAAATATACAGATGTTAGAAGTCTTACTGAGGGTGGCTGCCATGCTGCTCTCATCTCATAGGATAGATGGAGTGGAGCACATGGGTTTCTTGGGTTGCCAAACAAATGCAGAAAGGTTTCAAACAAAGCATATATGCATAAACGCACTCATGCAGAGGACACAATGTTATCAGAAGTGTCACTCATTTTCACAATATAGTTTTTAGACTTTTTTAAATGCCTATGATGTGTTATACTTCCTAAACTATGCAGTTTTTCCATTTATTGATGAAACTTGACTCCTTTTCATTCTACCAAATAAAGTGCTTTGTACAACTTCGGAGTTTGCGGACTAGTACATCACCCCCATATTAGCCTGAAGAAACAAATTAATACATCTGTCTCCCACATTAGTGGATCTCCATTTGCCACATGAACTCTTAGGAAAATAAGCCAAGATTGTTAAGTATGTTCACCAGCATCCCAGTATCAGGTAAAACACTTCCCAACTATTGGTCAGCAAGGCACACCTGATGTTCACTCCACATATTTTCTTCCCTATTAGCCCATATATTCTTCCAGAAATCAGAACTAATCCTCAAATCCATTAAAAGATGGCCCAGGGGGCTCTGGAACTTCCCACTCTGTATTCTGCACTCAGCATATCCTGAAACAGATGCCAACTGCATTCTATAGCACAGGGCTGTCCAACTTCTACCGGACCTGTGGCCGGAATTCCAGTTACTGATGACCTGGGGGGCCGAAGGGTCTGCCTCCGCCCCCGGCTCCGCCCCCTCCCCGGCTCCGCCCCAGCTCCGCCCCCCCCCTCTCACCCAGGCTCCGCCCCTCCTGGCTCCACCCCTGCCCCGCCCCTCCCGGCTCCACCCTCTCCCGCCTTGGAGGTGTCTGTGGAGGACACCGGGGCTTTGACTTGGAGATAGAGATGAACACCAAAATCCCAGTCTCAAGTCCCAGTCCCTGCTTTGAACTGGATTATATTGCAGTGTGGACTCAGGGCCCTTCACACAGCCATATAACTCAGAATATCCAGGCAGGAAACCCCACAA